>JAGDQP010013151.1:0-48536 GCA_022664845.1 Lepisma saccharinum | reverse complement strand
TCATATCGTCATTCTAAGAAAACAAGAACTTTTTCTACTTAAAAATCGCTTTATATTATATGTACATTATTTATTACGTTGTCATGAGGTCAAATCTAACAGGGATTCTATCTGAATTTATAGTTATGAGGGTGTCAAAC
Source organism: Lepisma saccharinum (assembly GCA_022664845.1). Lineage (NCBI taxonomy): Eukaryota > Metazoa > Arthropoda > Insecta > Zygentoma > Lepismatidae > Lepisma > Lepisma saccharinum. The sequence continues at coordinate 48,396 of JAGDQP010013151.1, read as the reverse complement.
TAACACTGAAGGATTGTCTGAATTTTGATATATCGGACAGATTTCTGAGATTGTAAGTCGTGAAAAAAATCTATCTGTATTAGGAAATTTGTAGGGTAATATCTGCAATTAAGTGTTCTTGCATAATCTTTGCGCCTTGAGCATATACCGAAACGTATTTCTCTTCGTTCACAACATAAAATATATGTTACCACTAATGAGTTAAAACCGTAAACTTTGCAAGAAAAAAAGATATTAAAAACATACCTCTCTTTAAAAAATGAAACGAAACAATTCGTACTAAAAACAAAGAAAGGTTTATGCATGATTAAAAATAAACACACAGGGCGCGCTTTCATATACAGTTACTTTATACATTCTCCAATTGACGCGCCTCATGCTTTCCTTTTAGTCATTTATAAACGAAATAATTTTATTTTTAAGACCGAATTGTTTTATTTTAATTTTATTTTATTTAAAAAAAAACTATATTTTGGAAAAGGTTATTATTTTTTTGTTATTTCAGTGTTCGGTTACCTTCTTCTTACCCTATATGTTGCAATCTAAATTGTAAAGGGTTCTGCAACCACTCAAACGCAACATCGTTATGAGCTAGTATTTATTTTAGAACAAATAAGTCCTTACTAAAAATCAAATATGCTTTTAAAATATATACGAAAATAGCAATGGAATAGTGAATTGTCATTCGACTTACGCCATTGTGCAAATTTTCATCATTTTATGACTTCGGGTAATGAGTTAAATTAACGTTGCAAGATTTGAGGAGTAGATGAACCATTGTGAATTAAAGAATTATATGTTCATTCCTGTGCATATTAGGAACGGTATGTCCGCAGTTTAGTTAAGTGCCTTTTATTCACCCTTTTATTAGAGTACCTGAACCTCGGAACCAGCAATAAGAAGCTGGAAGTTTGTCGAGACGAGGGGGATATGTCGTGGTGGTGTAATGGACAGCATACTCGAATGGTAACTGGGCTATCTGTGCTCGAATCCCGGTCACGGCGCCTGTTAATTTTTCTGTGTTAATTTCAAGATGTTGTACTTGTATGCAGTGTATCATTCTGTATATTTCAATTTAGAAATAAACTCGTAATGTGACATTGCCAAATAACATGTACTACAAAGATATTAATAAACAAGAACATATGACCTAGTATTCTAGGTTTCTGATAGTTTTCAGAGCAATTGGAAAATGATGTAGACTCGTAGTATTAGTATCATTATAATACCCCCCGCTTTCATTAGTATCATCTTTTCAGATTTAATCCCAGTCCTACGAGACTGTACTTAGGAATTGTGCATGCGTTAAGATCCTCGCAGGAATGTAACACTTTAATTTTAATTTCGCTCACCAATAGATGTCATACTTGACAATTTCGAGTAGGGAAGAATACGTATGAACCTACGCCATTAGTTTAAAAAGTTAGTTAAAGTGTTATTACCTAAAACAAATATAAAGGCAGTCTGGGTAATGGATGAGATGCTAAAGAAGTATAAAGCTAGAAATATACAATAATTTTACAATATACCGTAAGACACAAATTGTATTTAGCCGTTGAAATTTCTTTATTACATTAATCCAACAAATCATACCCAATTTCTTAAAAATAATTCAAATATTGTTGAAATAATTAAAGAATATTAATTAACCTAATGAAATGATTATCTAAAAAAAATCATTAGAATTTGAAACCTATTGAAATAATATTTTTAAAAAATCATGAAAATTTCCAAACCTACTATAATGTAAACACTAAGAGAGAAAGAAAAGAAAAATATTAAAAAGGCTAAATAAATTAACACAGATAATATGACTTTTGAAGAAATCATTTATACGAAACATCATCTAAAAAATTCGATATTAATACGAAAAATTAAGAGACTGGATTGAAAAAGGATAACATTCCAGAAAGTAGAAACATTGACAGAAACATTTTAGCCTTAACAAATTTGATAATTAAGATCGTTTCATTTTGTTAAAACCGATGCAATTGGAATGTTATTTATTACTTGCGCATTCATCTGCTTTATCTCTTTAACGAAAGCTTGTAACTATAGCTTTTATCAACTCCGAAAGCAGGTGGTCAAACCGCGAACAAACGTATCAACAAACAAGGACACATACAACATACACGCCAGTCGAATGGTGAATGCAGTGGTGCTAACTGATGAAGTTTAGAATGAATACAAGACTTAAAGTTCTTCGCTATTCTCCTTGTTAATCGCCCAGCTACGAACAAATAACAACAACAACTATAATAATAGCATGTGTCCACAATATTATATACTGTGTGTAGTTGTATATAATGTTTATTTAGTAAGTCAGGTTGTAAAAAAATTCCGTTGGTAGCTAGTTTATTGGGGCGGGAAGTGGAAAGCAACATCACATTTCTTAAGGAATTATAAAATGCATTCTTTCTATTTCCGAGTATTTAGAGACCAGACAAAAAGAGAGTAATATTTAAATATGTGTAATTGTAGATTTTCAATCAAGGACGACAGAAAATATATCTATAAACATGCACGCCTTTCCAAATTCTTGCAAGACTATATTCATTAATCAGAAATATTAAGTTTCCTAGGAGATATGAAGTTGCAAAAAAGTTTGGACATTCAAAGGTCAAGCAAATTTAGCAATTCTCAGTTTTCCACTTGCTTGTATTTCTCCTAACCCAGAACAGAGTTCAGTTAACACCCACCAAACTTTGATTGGCCAGTATTGAGAGGTGATTCTTCCCCATTGGTCAAAACAACAATATTTCCTATTGGTGATTATCTATATTCCATAAGCAACAGGGAGTGACAATTCACTATATAAAGATGCCAATTGATAACGTCGGGAAGCAGTCAAGTGTATCTTTGTTTCTTGGAAGCAAAAGTGATCAACGTAGCAGCCGTAGTAACTTTGTTATGGAAAATTTGGAAACAATACCACTTACTTCTAAGAAACAACCCCCTTAAAGCCTTTGGTTATGTACTTTCACAATGCTGTGTATTATATTGAAATCTCTAATTTGTAATTTGTTTCGAAGGAATGGATCAAAATAATGATACTCTTAGAACTGTTTAGAATTCATGTTAAGTTGAACAGTTATTCTGTGGGTCGTCATATTCAATTATGAAGTTTTTTTTTTTTGTTTCTGGTATAACCATTGAAACTATTGTATTAACTATACAGTGTAACGGCTTACACTCGTGCCTGTGCATTTCGTTTAACTGGTCATATACTATTATGAACATTCATGTCAGTTACCAAACGTTCAGATGACACCCGCGTGCTTCCTTATTGGAATCGGATATTTTTATAGAAAATGGTGAAGCGCCTTCAGACCCTACGTTATAGCAATATACGTTTAATTTTACCACTTCGTAGGACGTCAGACGACTGCTAACGCGTATATTCAATTTAAGTTTGTTTCGGACACTTGGGTAGTGACATTCCAATGGTTGAGATTCCTTTAACAATGGTTGACTCTTATCAATTCCGTTTTCCAGCGGAAGATATTGCGCTCAACCGAAAAGGAAGACACCACGATTTGTTCATCCTTTTCTTTTTTTTTTAATATAGTATTTCTGTACTTTGAAGCATTGAATGACATACAGAACGTCCCATCTCAATTGACTGTGGGAAGGTTTAGCAATCGGATGGTCGTGGCAATGATCCCAACCGCTGCCAACCCTGACTTAAGGATTTCCTCAGTGACACCGGGCGACCTTCAAATTATGCTCTAGTCGACTTCTCTTTAACATTGTCTTCCTTATCCTACCCGGTCTGAATCGAAGTTCCCTAAGATGTCCGATATTTGTTCAAAATTCAAACTTGAAACTTTTAGTTATTTCTGATTTGAGAACGCTAAGCTGCCCAACAAGCTAGCTGAGCATCTGTACCTGTTTCCTGGCATGTTTTGTGGTTTTATTCTGTAGTTCGTTCGCCGACCTAGGTAGTCGTGTTGACCAGGGCATTGCCGTTCATGGGATCTTTTCCGTCCATTGGAACTGAACCTAGCGAGTAAAATGATTGTTGTGCTAAAAACCTCTAAAATGAATTTATTCGTGTTGGTACCCTATATACAGTCCGAAATATAATCATATCTGGCAATTAGCTGGCCCGAATGCTTTTGCTCTGATCTTCGAAAGATAGCTAGATAAAAGAGAATGTCTTGTTCTGTTTCACAATAAATTTAGTTAGTTTTTATTCTTTACGGTTAGTTTCCGGGAAGAAAGGATGAAATAATGCACTTTAATTTTTGTTTCGTGTATTTGACGATAGGAGGCGGAAATGTACTAGCTGAGGAAGATCAGGAAATATCTGGATTGACCCCTGCATCTATCTCCTACGTATAACATCTATTGATGTTCTGTTCGACGTGTTACAACGCTTGAAGTTTCAGTTTGAGATGGCCGACATATTGGTATGGTAACGATGTGTGTTTTATTTTGCAGTAGTAGGGAAGTGTGATTGAACTCCTAATATGTCATCATATAATCCATTAATACAGGAATCTTAAAACTGAAGCAATATAAATTATTTGAACGAAGAATAATGCTCCCCAGTAGCACAGATGCGTGTTTCCAACATTGATTTTAGTTTCATTTAGTTGATTAACCGTTATAGGTTGAAAAAAAAAACGTTCATTTTTAAATCATATTTCAACAAAGACGTCATTGCATTGATAAGACTTTAATGCAACGTGTGTTCAATATGTAAATTTCAACTAGCATATTATAGATTTTATATAATTCATGTCTTACTAATTTTACGTGTAACAATATAATTAAAAAATAATCGAATGACACAAACTAATTTTGGTGTTCTCATGTGTACTTTGAAAACAGATTTAATTTCAAATCATATTTCAACAAAGTTATAATTTCTTTGATATGACGTTAATGTGACATACTTTCTACTATCATTCAGACTATGTCCTAGATTTCGTTTCACACTTGCATTTCTAATTTAATTGCTTAAACAATATAATTATAACAAAATATAATGAAAATTACTATATTTTTATGCTTTTACTTGCATGTTGAAAACATGTTGATTTTAAACTTTATTGCAACGAACATTTATTTGCAACGATACAGTCAAAGAGTAGTTTCCTATGCAGGTGAATTCTTGGATAAGTGGGCAACGCGTCGAGCTACCAACGAGAAGTGCAGAGCGTTGCTGTGTTCGAACCCCACAGTAAGCACTTGAATTATTTACTGTTGGAAAATGAACACCGCATATCGTGATAAAAGCAACGGATAAAATGAAACTAAATGTGTGTATACCAACAGAGAGCAATGATGCTCTGTTTTGGCCAACTAAATCCGTTTCTTCATCTTTACTTCTCAACCATTATTCAACGTCGAATAAACCGTTGAACAGGCGGGACATTTCGGTACATTTACAACGTTTATATAACGTCTCGGCACTAACGTTTAATCCTCGTATTTTTAACGTTTGTGTGCTACTGAGGTTAAACCAGCTTTAATCATAAAACTGTAAGGTAAGCTAAGTTGTAAGCAGCGCATAATTAACGTGGTTAAGATTTGATTTAAGTATAAGAATATTGAAATAGTTTCGAGTCCTAATACGGCAATTACAACGAGTTTATTTTTTTAAAACATGTGACAAAATTCGTGATTATTTCATAGTAATAATTATCATATTGGTAAATAACGTTAAATGGAGGTTTGTTCATATTAACTTTTTTTGGCAATGGGTTTAGAGTCTAATAAATGGTTTAATCTTTGTCAAAAAAAAGGTTAATAGTAACGTTCTTAAAGATTGTGATCTAATTCAGAAGTATTTAAGTGAGTTTAATACTCGTACATAAAATACATTGGTTTTGAGTTCAAGACCCATAATAACCTAGTAAAGGAGATTTGAATTTTTAATTCTATTGTACTATTTTAACTAAACAGGTACACGTAATGCTAATTAAGGTATTGTTTATATTGTTGAGATATATCCATCCAAATAAAACCTGATAAAAATACTCTATTTTTTTAAAATAATTAAATCAGGATATAATACTAAATTGTGCATGGCGATATTTTCAAATAAATAAACATAACTTTTAATATAAGTTTGTTGTGAACATTTGAGTTTAAATAAGGCTTGTAAACAACTAACAGACAATATTTCCTAACCAGTAGCAACAATATTGATATTTAAACTTCAGTAATTAGTCGTTTAAATAACTGTTTCAAGATACTCATGTGAAATCTAGGATAAAACTTTTAAACCAGGTGAGAGGTTTGTGCCAGTAACCTTTCGGTATATAAATTGACTTTTGGTAGGAAATTAATACAAAGTTTGAGTTTCTCAATCTTACCTAAATAGGCTCGACTGTTCTATTTAAAGTAAATTCTAATATCCTGGATTGATGGATATACATTGCTTTTGATAGTTCTAGACAATTAGACCAAGGTAAACTGATACTTTCGTGTGTGAGTATGAGTGAATTATCTATCTGCATTGCGTACGTTATCAGTATTCATACAGTTTATTTTGTTTGCGTTTGAGATACTACAGAATCAGTACTCTTTGATATTGGATATTCAATTACGATATTTAGTCATTTCTTTTAGACTATCAAATAAATTCAATCAGTAATTTATTGATTGTGAAGACTTGTATTCACAATAGGAATACGTTCCCCATTAGCTGCTTGAAAGTTCTGGTTAAGTAACTAAAATCAAGTTTTGTTCTGAAAGTTAAAAATTATATTTTTTTTGTTTGCTCAAACTGAGAATAGTAACAAACCGTAATTATAATCTGAGTCATCCCAGTTGTCGATTACATTAATTTTCGTTATCAGCTAGAGTACCTATTGAGTTTTCCATTAATTTTTTTTAAATAGGACAGAACAGGGTAACATCTAAGAGAGATGCATGTCCTGCATGATGACGAACTCTGTGACAGTATTACTCTGGTGGTGAAAATTGGTCAACATGTACGAATTGTTGTTTCTGTATGCAGTTTATTTTACATTTTTCGTTTGTTTAAATGTCTTATATAAATTGTGACTGAAATAAAACCTTTTTTGACAAGTGTAACTCTGCTGGAGTTCAATACAGCAACCAAGGATGTTGCTCACACTTGTCGCTTCATTTATCAATTCACATCTTTAAGTAGATAATTCAAATTCATCCACAACATTTTTGAAATCTCCTTTATCTTAATCTACTTTCAGAAAAAAAAATAAACGAAGGAACTTTTATTTCGTAATATTTGATTTATTTTCTCATGGATTACTATTTTTTACTCAACTAAATTAATCCAGTATGTCACAATGTTAGGCCACTTGTGGTTAGGTCTTTTCGTTTCAGCACAGTTGTCCGAAATTATGACAATTCCCTTTACCTTGGCATTCCTAGTACTTGCAGGGAAAATTCTGGAAACTTGAATGCAACATACTTATTTACCCCATTCTTAGTCTTCAGATATTTTTAATTATGACTAATCAATAATCAATAAAATGGCTCGAACACATTGGAATTATGAAGTTACAGTTTCACTTTTAGAGAGGCACATATTCAGGTCCGATATTTGTAGTCATTTCCTGTGTGTAAAGGAAATAAAACAACCTGAAAACTTCCTCTCCAATGTTGTATAATTTAATCGAGTCACCACAGTATTTCATACTCGCTGTTTAATTCCTGAAGGTACAACAAGTTTTGAGTGGCCATAATGTTCTTTTGAAAGAAATCAACGTATACAGTTAAGTGCCACTGACCTGGAAATTATGCTTCATTTATAAAATGACTTTTGTACAAAACTATGTTGTAATACATGAAGTGAAAATGACGCTGCAGTGACTACAATCTAATCCCGGTTCCAGATCACATGCGCATCTAGCCGTTAATCTAGCAGTAACTAATCTGCATGAAATTATACCAGTCCATAGAGTTGTTCGAAATTAATTCAACAACACACTGTGATTAGGAATGTTGATAATGAGATGCAATGCTCTGGTTTTTTACCATCAGCAGAATTAACTTCATTAATTAGTGATGTGATAAATAAGTACAATATGACCAGAGCTTGCCGCTTCATTGGTATGTCAATTTTCTTTTCCCAAAGACAAAGATAGCCCGGATGTAAATCCATTATGAACTGTCGTTGACCCGGTAGATAGTTCTCCCTGCCAATCACCAGGTGCCACTACTATGCATTTATCGCTCTTAGGTCAAACTATTGTCACTTATGCGAGCTGGCTATCCACCCTAATCCTTGGTAATACCCAATAAATATATTTAAGTTATGTTTGTGTTTTGTGAATACAGCTTCGAGGGGATTTCTAAACTTTCCTTATCAAACCATTTTATTCCTTGACATTCACATTTTATGTTGCGAAACCTGTGTATACGGAACCTTCTCAATAAAAAAAAATACTTAAATAGATGTACCAGGTTCGAGTGTGGGTTGCTATGTTGAGTCGGCTTATGCCATTATGTGTCGAGCTATGACGTCATTTGTAACAATACTTCCATGACTTGATCGCCTGTAGCTCCGAAACAATGCATAATTTTGAATTCTTCAAAGGACATTTTTTTTTTTTGATATGATGAAACTAATCACGCCCGCAGTTTGAACCAATATTTGTAGGACATCTTATATACGCTGATAATGTGACATAAACACTTTTACTGATATTTGAATTGCCGGTAACTTCGCTGAAAAATCAAACGTTTTCACTTTGAAACTAATAAAACAATGTACTTATAGGCAATTTACGCGGTATATTTTTATTATAATATTTAATTAAAAGGTAGACAGCATTTTCAATCTGAACGGTTTTCGCTTTTAAATTTCGTTCTGGTAGAAAACAGGACAATAGTAAGATTTTTTACTGAAACGCGAGATTTCCAGCTAGTAATGTCAGTGGAAAAACATCGATATCTGTAGACACTTGTTGTGGGAGTAGATGCTGCTCACAGTTAAGGATACAAGATTGTACTTATGTCTGAGTGAAACTTGAAGTTTGTCTAGGTTTTATTTTCAACCCAATCAATTTTACCATTTACTACTAAAAAGGAATTCGCATTTTTATTGAAAAATATATTATTTTAAGATATATAAGAATAAGATAATTGTATCCTAGAAAACTACTTTGAAATCCTTGAAGTCAAGATTATTTCAATATATTTTATATATATTATCTAACATATCGTTAAGTCATTCTAAAAACTTAAGAAAGCTTTCCACCTTTTAAAACAAACCACTGCGTTATATTCACTGTACATTATTTATTACGTTACATTAAGGTCCAATCGAAGAGGGATTTTGTCTGGATTTCTAGTTATAAGAGTGTCAAACCAACACTGAAGGATCATCTGGATTCTGACATATCGCACAGCAGATTTTTTATCGTAAAAATTATAATGTTTCAGGAAGTATTCGAACATTTGGAGGGTAACATCTGCAATTAGGGGTTCTGGCATAATCTCTGCGCCCTGAGCTTATACTGTGAACGTGTTTGTCTTTGATCACAACTGAAATTGTTTGTTACTACTAAAGTGTTAAAACGTCAAAGTTTGCACGAAACAAAATACAACAAAAGCAGTTTCTGAAACATGCCTTTCTTTAAAAAACAAAATAAAACAATTCGTAATTTAAAAATATGGTTTATCCATGATTACAAAGAAAAGCATGGGGCGTGCTCTCATATAGAGTCACTTTATAAATTATTCAATTCACATGCGTCATGTTTTCTTTTAGTCATGCATAAACGAAATTATTCTTTTCTTTTCTACACGAATTATATGACTTTTTAGAAACAAAAGTATGTTTTTAAACAGGCACCGTATCTATGTTTTAATTTTTTCAGTGTTCAGTTACTTTTTCTTACCCTACGTAATGTAAACTGATGCCCCCCCCCCACAAATCCTAAGGTGTCCCGTAACCGGTTAAACGCAACATCGTTGCGGGCTAGTATTTATATTTAGACAAAGAAGATATTACTAAAACATGCTTTAAAATATATAGATATATAGAAACATATGAAGCTAGCAATGGAATATTGTATTGTCACCCGACTTACGTCGCTGTACGACGTCAGGAAATGAGTTAATTTAACGTTGCAAGATCTAAGGACACGGTGAACCATTGTGAATTAAAGAAAATAAAAAATACAATAAAAAGTTAGTAAAAAAAATCTTAAAGACAAAGTTTTCTTAAGCAATTCGTACTAAAAAGTAAAAAAATAAATACTTTTTATGCATGACTAAAAGGAAAAGCTTCAGGTGCGCTAATTGAAAATTTTATCAAGTGAATGTGTATGAGAGCGTGCCTCATGCTTTTTAGTCATACATAAAGAACATTATTTTGTACTTTTTAGTATGAAATGCTTAAGAAAAGTATGTCTTTAAAAACATATTTTTTAAACACAAATCCTAAAGTGTTCTGCAACCAGCCAAACGTCACAGAGTTGCAGGCCATTATTTATTGGTGATATAAAATATTATTAAAATATACTTTTAAAATAAATAAATAAAAATATATTAAATTAGCTATATAATATTACATTGTCACGCGACGTACGTCGCTCTGAAAATTTTAATCATTTTATGACGCCGGGAAGTAGGGATATACATGTCTAAAATCAGCATAAGAAACTGAGTTGTGTGTAAAATATTAGGTGCCATTGGCCAGTGGTTGAAAATAAATTAATGATGCAGTAGTCAGATTCGTGTCTGTGGAAAGTGATAAAAAAGTGTTGAAATGCTATTATATATTTAAATTGCTGAAAGAAATTGAAAGCAAATACATAGTAATGGTTACTGGTTTGAAGGCGCTTCCCTGTGGAGGGTATATTCTTCATGGCTGCCATCTTGAAGTCCGCCATATTGAATCTCGATTGATTTTCTTAAATGGGAAGGGGGTCGTGTAATATGTCGTTCTGGGCTAGATGTTTACGAGAAATATGTTTCTGAAGCAAATTTAGCTGTAGATGTAATAATATGAGAGATAAGAGTATATGACGCTAGCTAGAATAGCCTGAGACCTATTTGCCTTGAAATAATGACGGAAATGAAACCCAAATGCGTACAAATTCATATCGATAGTACACTATACTTAGGAACAATATGTATGCATTGTGTTTCAAATCCGTGTATATTTCGAGAAGAAATGGGTGTTTCTAGACTATTGTATTGTTGCCCCATGATAACGTCACATACTTTTTTTTTCTCACAATATTACATTTACGACAAACCTTACTTCAGAAACGTATTTCTCGTAAACATCTAGCCCAGAACGACATATTACACGACCCCCTTCCCATTTAAGAAAATCAATCGAGATTCAATATCGCGGACTTTAAGATGGCGGCCATGAAGAATATACCCTCCACAGGGAAGCGCCTTCAAACCAGTAACCATTACTATGTATTTGCTTTCCATTTCAGCAATTTAAAAATATAATGGCATTTCAACATGTCTCTGTCACGCTTCACAGACAAGAATCTGACTATTGCAATTTTTCTTCAACCACTGGCCAATGGCACATATATTCAGCTTTATATGTTGATTTTAAATATATATATATATATATATATATATATATATATATCTTCAAGGTCAGACGATGAGTATTTATATGAAATAGTGTTACTTGTCAGAAATAAAACACAAACAGCTTCATAAATTTTCTCTATTTTAATGTTTGCGATAAGTTAAATGAATTGAGGAATAACATTTCCAACGAATATTCATCATAACAGATAATCACACGTGTTCACTAGATTATTATACTAATGCAAAACTTTGACAAATTGTTACATTGGAGCAAGAATACGTATACCTTACAAATGGAGAGATTATTTAATTACGCGACATCACGCGGTAATATATGATATGAATGGTGCCCTTTCTTACACAGGATAATAATTACTATTTTTAAATCTACTCAATATATTGTAAAAACGTAGCAGTAGCAGAAGAATCAATGGCGTAACATTAGAGCCTGCAAGGTCAGCAAAGCAGGCCGCCACGAGGCTTTAGGAGAACCAGCTTTTACCTTTATCAAAATATCATTTACATAACCCTGAACGGCCTTTCAGTGAACATGTAATTACTAAATTTTCCTTCCACTCTTAAGGATTACTATAGTATTTAAAAAAAATAAAAATAATAAAATACGTGATATTTATTTACTGTATTAGAGGACACATAGAAATGTGCAAAGTGACCATAGTTTATGTTTAAGCTACCTGGACAAATAAAGATAATAACCTCACCTGATGTTGAAACATTGCAAGTAATTGAAGGGACATATGAGTGTTATGATTTATATATATATATATATATACAGGGTTTCCCAGCCATATACGAAAAATCTTCGGTAGATGATTTGTCACATCAAAATAAGAATAAAAGTTCGTATAAACATGGTTCCAATTTGGCTTCATTTTGGAGATACAGCGTTTTCAACTTGAAGCGCAAAGTCAAGCCTTATAATGAGAAGATAGTGAAAAATTCTCAATAAATTAGAAATGATACAGTAAATAAAAATTTTGCTTACTCAAATTTGTTCCTAACAACCTGGTCCATATGTTTAGTACCGGGTTATCAGTGTTACCAACCTGGTATAACACTTATTTTTCAAATGACACTACGTTGTCTTATTGGATATTAGGCATCATTTACAGAGCTTAGAAAAAAATATCGAAATGTATGAACATATGACGCAAATACAACTTTTGCAGATGGGCCCGACGAATTCTTGTTACGCCCCTGGTATGGAGTATTTCTGTACATATTTATGAATGAATACCGTAGTTAACCAACAAGGCCCATTATTGAAAATAAAATAAATACGTATCCTAAAACCAAAGTTAGTAGAGAGTAAGGGGCTAATGAGTACTTGTGTAATATAAACCAGCCTAAGTATGAATCACTGTTATATATCTCAAAAGGTAATACGTGGAAATGTTCAGATTTAGTTTACTTCAGTGGCGGTGCTTCGTGTTCATGTGTGAACGAATCTTACGTTCTTACTTTGATTTCGGAATAGCATAAATATATTAGAACCTAAGTCTAGTTCAATGGTCGTAGAAAAATAATAATGATCATAAATTGAACATGCAGTAAGTGAGGATATAATATATGTGAAAATCTACTCATGATTAAAGTTAAACACATCAAGAACTAAGCAGGTGAATGGCTCCCATGGCTCTTTTCATAATATCTAAGCAGTGTAACCAACGAACAACAAATATTACTAATTGGAGGATCTTGAGCAATTGGGTTCGGGATAAAACAGTCAGAAAAATTGTCATAATGATATATATTTATATACCAAATGCATGAAAAGGTGTACTTTTATGTACAGTATGTTCCTGATGCCAAATGTTGTTAATAGTTCTCCTTTATCTATGCAAAGCAGCAACTATTAAGGTATATTAGTTCTAAACTCGTCACAGGTTACTGAAGTTTGTTGGAATATTCAACAACATTCGTAATACTAAAAGCACTTTTTACATAAAATAACCCACGTAAATTGAAATATAAAAGGTGGAAACAAGTAACACAGATATGTTTTATAAGGACTAGATGATTGACTTTATTTACATAATATTGGAGAAAAGGTTAATTTTGTCAGAAATAGCCCCATATTATTCTTATTACTTGGGGCAATATAGGCTTCATAAAATGAAATTGTGGTTTGGGACTGTGATAAGCGACAACGTTCAATATAAGTTTAGATGTTAACACTGGCATTGAGGTAACCTTTTTACATAATTTCCTGTGCGTATACTTTCTGTCTGGAGCCAAAGTTCCTTTAATTTTGAATTTATTTTAAGTCCTTTACTCGTCTGAGGCTCAGGTCGGGATATGATGGGGGAGAGGATGTTGGGAGGTAGACGGCCAGGACCTAGATATTCATTTAAAGCGTTCATATCTCTTCGAGTTCCCCTTCCCTATGTATAAAGTAGAAAACAGAATTATATTTTTAAATGTAACGCGTTATGGTACCTTCAAAGCGAAACTGACTTCCGATTTGAAATCATAGACCAGGATTTATCCGGCCGGATGTTTTCAATCAGATGTCGATTAGTTACACGATTACAGATTTTATTAATTGTTTTGCACTTGACCATTTGTTTGTTACAAATCGCTGATTGTTATTCTAAGTGCGACACAAAAATAAAATCTTCAATTCTGTAACCAATCGATTTAAGATTGAAAATGTCCGACCTGATAAATCGAAGTCTATGATTTAAAAATGGAAGTCATTTTGTACTTTCATCCTTTTAATGTGGTACGGTCATGTAGAAGTGAGGGAACGTATTAATAAAAACTTATGGATAGAGCATAACCTTATAAAAAGACGGCATATGTACAGTGGGAAGAAGAGGAAAAAATAGAAAGATTAGAAATATGGTTTGACTTTACGAAGCATCATGGCAATACGTTTCATGGAAAGTGACGAGTAAAGAATTTTTATTAGGAACTGAGTACGAAAGATGCCTGTGGAGAAACAATAAACAAGGACGAGAGAGAATGATGGAGCTACATGGGCAGGGTGGGATACCGGACAACTACATTGAGGAAAAAATTGGAAGAGGTGCAACATGCTTGGAACTGAATTGAAATCATGTATGGATTTTAGGCATCCTTGGCTCGAACCCGAAAAGAGTAGGGGAGAGGACGAGTAAGATTCAACCAGAACTTTACTTAAGATACCAACATTAACCTGGAGAAGCTTAGAGAAACCCAGGAAAAGCTGCTGCCAGAATGGGTCACTACAGAGTTTGCGAACTCGCGTGTCTACCTATTGCCGACCAGAAGTCCACGACATTACCACCTGTACCACGTCTAAAATGTGTGTAGCAAACAATGAGATATTTCGTGACCCTATTTCTAAAATCTCCTATTTATATTTGGGTGAATATTTCAGGAAAGAGAAAAAGACGTACATGACAGGCAACAGTCTAGACAAATTTAAAACAAAAAAGAGCATTTCTCGAAAAGACAATTCTGCACACACTGTCAATAAATGGCAGAGTACTTACTCTTCATTGATCGACTGAAATCAGAAGAAACACGTTACTCATAGATGGATACAACAAAATTGAATCCTCTTTACATATTTTCGCAGTGCTAACTACAAAGCAGATCATGGAATTTTGGTCTGACACTGCACAGATCGTCAACTTTTTCAAGCAACTGGTGCCTTCACAAATATGTTTTTTCTCAAAGCTATCTCAGTCAAGTATCATAGGTGGACACCAGACGTACATAGACCTCTGAATAAACTCTGAAGAAGCATAGAGAAGATGAGACAGGAGGAAGTTTTCATTGTAAATATAACACAACAATGTATCCTACAAGTGTGAGAGAGTCTTATATATTCTGAATGCTAAGGAGCCTGTCCTGAGTTGATTTTCATGATCCAATGAACACACTGCAATGAAGGGAAGAAATTGCTCATACGTACTGGTGGAGGTCTTTTGAGAAAATTTGTTTCCAAGCAAGTGTGAAATTCAGTCCTTTAGTTTTTCTTGCATTTTGCGTTGTAGGAGGAGATAGAAGAGAAAGACGAAGAAAATCCTCTAAAGAATTCCTCAGGCAAGAAAAGGTTTATTTCGGAAGAACAATGACAGAAAAGAGCCGAACTCTCTGGAATTGAATCTTATTTTATGACCTTTAGGCATCTAAGGCCAAGTCCGGGATAGGGGATGGGAAAGGATTCGGAAAGGTGTCGGCCAGGGTCTATGTTGAAGGTGCCATCCCGGAATTTGCCTGATGTGACTAAGGAAAGAAACTCTGGGAAAACCTCAGTCAGGATGGTCGGCCGCCGGAATCGGCCCAAGAACCTACCGAATGCTACGCCAACGCTCTACCACTGAGCAGAATTGAAAAAAGGTATTCTATATGATGATAATTAAAAGATGTAAAAACATCAAGGATTAAAATAATACTGGTAATAGACTAAAATTTTCCTGCTTCCAGATCTTTTTAATTTTTTATGACTCATAGGCATCTAAGACTCTGAACGGGATAGGAAAGAGTAATTTGTGGGAGGGAAGTTGGCTAGGGCATAATTTGGAGGTACCATGCAGGCATTTGCCTGGTGCAACATTAAAATCCCTGAAAAAACCCTCAGTCACCGTGGTCTTGCTTTCAGAATTATTTGAGAACTTAATGGACTAATATAATTTATAAATGCTTACGTGTTACGTAGAATCCCGACGTCTAAGTAAAAATTATTTCATCATGAGAATTAACGTTTTGTCTGTAATCTCAAATTATTCATAGAACATTAAATTGCATAGACGTATTTGGGCTCTAAAACACATTTTATATTTCAGCTTTAAAGAAAATCGGTAATGTTAGTTTAAATTTTAAAAAAAAATGAAATAAGGAATTCCTTCAAAAACAGAAGTCTATGATGTATCGAAACTTCAATTTCAGTTTCATGTCACCAGTGTCTGCCATAGTTGTTAAACTGTTACAAAATGGAATGGAGAGGGATTCTATCTAATATTACAAAGACATATTATAATCTGTTCTTTACACATATTCATATTTTTTAAAGTAGGTGAAAAATGTATAAAAAGAAACAGAGTTAGGTCTATACAACTTACAGATTATGAAACTACTTGCAGTACCAATTTTAGATAAACCTCCAATATTTTCGGTCCTCTTTTAATTTCCAATTTGTTTCTTTGTATGTCTGCTGCTAATGCATAGAAGAGCGTATTTAAGCTGAACGACTTCGATCTATCCACCCGTTTTAGATCTGGTGACTGTGGCACATTCTTTCAGGGATTCTGTCATATTCACCTTCCAATGCGGAGTGTCACTTCTACGAAATGTTGATCACTCATCCCAAACATTTTAAATTATTATAGGTTAAAACCGATTGAAACTTTGCAAAACTATATGTATACTTCCACCCCCAAACTAAAATCTTGGCCGAATCCCTGCAACCTTTTCATTTAATTCCATTGTAAGGAGTCATACGAGAGTCTCAACGAATGCAAGCAGAAAGAGAGAGAGAGAGAGAGAGAGAGAAAGATATTTAACTAGTATCAATGATCAGATATTGATGATATATACTGATCACAAGCATTCCTTGCAAAGATAACCTTATAGTATAACAATCATCTCTCCTTTTTAATTGCATTAATTTTTCTCAGTCAGGCAATATAACGAAATGTTTTATTAACGCAATATATCTTTGTAAATTTTAAATTCGTGCTTTTATCGGCTGGAAAGCACATTGAAGGTTTAAGAAAAAAACGTGAACTGCAATATTGATTTTCGTTTAGTATGCATTGAAGAAGCTACCAATGAAACATTCGCTTGAAATTTATATGGACAGTTATTCCTCCCATTTTCGTTCCTGGTTTAAGAAAGTACCCTGTGAATTCACGTTTATTTACGAGTAAAGGAAAGAAATGTTTGTTTCCTATCTGAATCGTTTCTCCCAGAAGCTACTGCACAATGGAATAGCTTACACAACTCAAATTATCTACAACATTTCCTAACAAAATAGTCTAAGATTGAGAGAGGAGTGGTAGAAAGGAAGAAATTAAGATTTTTAAGCTACATAGGGGGACATGAATTACTAGCGCTTGAAGTAATCGAACAGGAATTGTGTAGTATTATTGCAGTTGAACATATTTACGGGCATAAACAATGTTTCCATATATGAATCAGTGTAAACATAATGTTAAATTTATGTAAATGAAATGTCAATTAATATGCATTTAAAAAGTACAAAACAAGCAAAATACTTGTAAAACATCTTAAAGCCATGTTACCTACTTTGAAAGATACTGTTAATACAAAACCACTGACAAACTAGGAATAATATGAGTCTACATAGCATTCAATATTGATTGAATGAATAAATTTTGAAATGAATTTCTTCTAAAATGGTTTCAAATTTCTTGAAAGAAAATGTTACAAATTTCTAAGTACAAGGTAACATTTCTTCAGTACAAGGATACATTTCATGCGTAGCTAAAATGATAAAATATATTTTTCCACTGACAATTTTAAAACTAGACATAAACCTTTCACTTGTTGATGTTGCTATACATAAAGTATATTTCATTTCAAATAACAAGCATGTACTTCTTGTCCTAGTTACAAATTTATTTATTACCGATTTTCACCTTCTTCTTCCGCACATTTTTATGGCCGCCAGACCCAGAGTGTAGCTTGTCTGATAGTCCCTGTTTTATTGTCCTGTCATTATCAATATTTTTCTTCCGTTCAAACGAATAATGTTTCGTGTTACATACATTCTTTTCGTTAAATTATAAATTAAATTAAGGAAAATTATTGACCCTTGTTGACATTTTCATTGTTATTACATTAACAACTGTAAATAGAAAAGTTGGGTTTAAAAGAAAGTAGTATCCAGTATTACTTAGATCATTCAGCCACAATCATTTACGTACTAAATTAATTATGACATGCATATATTCTTTTTATCTTAGTCGTTAATCTTTAAGAGAAGAAATATGAGTATAGAGTGTAAAATATTAAATCATCATGTAAAATTTGCCAGAGAGGAGGTAAGGAATGAAGCTTCAAACTGCATAATTTAAAAGAAAACTCTAGAGAATAAATAAACTGTGTGTATGTTGCTTGCTAAGACTTCGAGTGAGTCGTCGAAGTACATTCACGCTATTTGATATTCTTTATTTTTTATTTTAGTATTTACACTATGATGAGAATTAAGCCCAAAATTTTTTCTTACATATATATATACTAGCTTTATTATAAACCTACTTCCGTGACAAATCATTTTCCCTCGTGCAGATGCGGTATATCTTGATAAACTTTACTTTATCGACTCTAGTTTCCTCCATCTATTGACCCATATATACGTAATATACCACTAATGTCCTTGTAGATAATTATAGCATACACTTTATACACATACAACTACAGTGCACAATCAGTAAAGTGTTACGAAGATACATGTGCCACTGTTATCTCGTTAAATATGTACACGAGTTGTTCACAACAGGTATATATAGCAGCATGCAAAGGATACTAATGACATCACTTAGTGTTATGAATGACACGAATTGTGTGAGAAACTTCATGGACTGTATGTGGAGAGAGCGAGGACAGGATATAAAATGTCAGGTTAAACATTCTTTCATTAAACGCGATAAACAATAATTTTATATTAAGAAATCACGATGTGCCTCGTATTTAAGGAAATATAATTGACACATGAGTTTTCGTAAGACTTTTCTGATTGCTCGCTGTAGCTGTATATGTGTAAAGTGTGTGTGATAATTATCTACAAGAAAAGTAGTAGTATAATGAGTACATATGAGTAGAGGATATCCGAGAGTGGTTCAATAAGTATTGTCCCGGCATATTTAAAATATTTGAGCGGGGATGAGTGATGGGGGATATTGTAGTGTAAGGTCTTAAATGCCTATATGCGCAATTTCTGAAGTAGCTGCTATATTAATGTTTTTTTCTCTTTTCAGGGGTGAGAGGTTGCACCTAGCTTGAAAATTTAAAAAAAAAAGACCAACGAGCGGTCATCAAACCATTGTGCATGAACACTTGGGATTCAGGAAGGTGTTAGCGTGATGGGTACCCAAAATGTTATCCCTTGAACAACAGAAAGACAGTATTTGATGTTCAAGGTTGAAGCTTATCGAGCCAGACCTGAAGCAGTTCTGTGGTAGATTTGTGACAGTGGATGAGACGTGGCTCCACCACTATGATCCCGAATCCAAACGACAGAGTATGGAGTGGCGGCACAGCAGTTCCCCCGCCCCCCAAGTTCAAGGTGCAACCATCAGTACGCAAGGTTATGGCCACAATTTTTTGGATGCGAATTGTGTGCTTCTGATTGACTACCTGGAGGTTGGCCACACTATCACCTTATTATGCTGTCCTAATCCCGAAGTTACGCGAAGTAACCGAGGAAAAATGGCACGGGATGTTGCAGCGAAAACTATTCCACCAAGACAATGCTCCGGCCTACAAAAGCCATGTTACTGGTGTCGTAATCCATGCTGCTGGTTTTAATGTGTTAGAACATCCTCCCTACTCACCAGACCTCGCCCCTAGTGACTTTAATTTGTTTCCCAAGTTCAAGGAGCACCTCAAGGGGACGAAGTTTCACTCAAATGCAGCTATTATGGAGGTTGTGGAGGAATGGTTCACTGCTCAAACAGAGACTTTCTTTGAAGCTGGCATACTAGCTTTAAAGCATTGGTTGAAAAAGTGCATTACCGTGAAAGGAGACTTTGTGGAAAAATAATACTGCTTATAGGCCAGGGACAATAATTATTGAACCACCATATATTTATCAAGTGCATTAGTTCAATCGGGGACTATTTTGAAGAAGAAAAGCATATATATTTATTTAGTGAGAAATATGTCATTCTTATATTTACTAGCTGATACGCCCGCACGTTGGCACGGGTAAATAAAATATGTTAGCAACACTAATAGTTATACTATAATACTACTACTTGTAACGATAGAGCAGCAACAACAAGAAAAGAACTACGAAAATACTACACGTAATACTACTACTGCTACAACTACGACTACTACTACTATTGCTACTACTACTTCAACTATTACCACGACTACTTCAACTACTAATGCTATTAGTAGTTCTATATCATACGTATTACGCAATCCTTCAAATCTTACAAGCAAGATTTCCCACGTGTCAAACACGGATTTGCTTGAAACCCCTGCAGTCGATATAGGAACGAAAAGTAAGACATATGTATATTTTTATATCGGCCAACGTGTGGGTTCAAAGGGGCAAACGCTTCCCTAAAGTGTGAACATAGGGAAATGCGACAACTTTTAGTAAGCGCATATCTACCGATGCATACTGCGGATTTGCGAGAAACTTCTGCAGCCGATAAAGGAATGATAATTAAGACATACGTACTTTGTATATCGGCCAACGTGGGGATTGAAGGGGACGAACACCCCCTATAGTGCGAACGTATGGATATATATTTTAGGAAGGGCATAACTAGAAATACACACTCAGGATCTCATAGAATGGATACATATTGGCTAATCTAAGAAAACACCACGAAAAAATCGAACACTAAGTGTTTTCACTATGGTTTTCGTAAACGCACTAATAATTACAGTCCGTTAAACAGGACCATGACAACCTGATATATGTGTTAAATGTACATACTTTTTCCCTGCACTGCAGATATTTCCGTGAAATGAACAAAGCAAACAGTACGAACATGATGGATTTATAGTGCGCGCAGAATCACCATTCACTAAAGTAGCCCTGTCTAAGGGATATGTTGGTGTAGGTGGTCAATTCAGAAGACAGAAGATCATAAATACACTATAGATATGCTATGTACTTGCCTTCTTTAATCCCCCGCGTTGGCACATATAAACTATACTGCGTTTTAATTATCTTCCCTTTATTCACTGCAGGAGTTTCAAGCAAATCCGCGGTGTGCGTTCGTAGTTATGGCCTTGCTAAGAGGTGTCGTATTGCCCTATGCTCGCATTTTAGGTGAGCGTTTGCCCCCTTCAACCCCCACGTTGGCCGATATGCAAAAATAAATGTGTGTTACTTATCCTTCCTTTATTAACTGGAGAAGTTTCAAGCAAATCCGCAGTGTATGTTGCACTGTAAAAAATGGAAACACGAAATGGGTGAAAGTTACTCCGCTTTATGGAGAAACAAAAGTCGAAAATTAGCGTTTTGTTGTATTTACTCTTAAATGTGGATATAGTGTAAGTCCTTTAGTGGAAAGACTGGTAACCTTAACTCCATTTTAAAGTTTAACATTTTCTTTGTAATGGATTAACGTTAACTGAAAATTGTCTGAAACTAGCCAAAGTGTTTCGTCGGTGAACGTTCAACTTATTTTACGCTTAAAATTTGGTCATTTTCTGATAGAAGTGTAAGCTAAGCTGGCCGTTTTGAGGTTACGTACTTTTGTGGATGAAGTTTAAGCCTTGGTTGGATATTCTATAATCCAATAACAGGAGTAAAGTTACTTGCTTGTCACTGAACGCCCCACCATTTTGAGTGTTTATGTTGCTTTTACACTGTGAACAGTAAACAGTTGACTGATGGATCGAGAACGACATGATTGCAATGCCGGAAAGAAGAATTCAGTTGGGTATAAATCTTTACACAGTAGAAACGTATCACTACTTTTCTCTCCAGACATTCCTCGTAGTAAAATCTACATGTTTTACTCCTGCGCAGTAAAATCCTAGCTATAAATATCACTCGGAAAGCCATAACATCAATTGCCTTCGTAGTTTGCCAATCCAGGTGGCCGAACGGTCTAGCGCGCTAGTCTGTCCAGTCAAGGATCGTGGGTTCGAATCCCGCCTCGGGCATGGATGTCATTTTAACTGTGTTGTCCGTAGTTAGGAAAAATCAGTTGAAAGAGTTGCAAGAGTTGTAAGAGTTAAACCAGTTTTGTGGCGCATCCGGTTAGGGTGCGTTTCACCTTAAAAAAAAAAGTAGCTAAGGGGCGAGAGCATCTGACGAGTGTGCATCCTGGATCGAAACCTGACCATCTGAACTTTTTTTTAATATTAAATTTTAAAGGACCATTACATTGTCTTTTTTTTACTTTCAAAAAATGTTTTGCTTCAATGAAATGCGTTGAAGAATACATATATGCGCATTTTGAATATTTACAGAGAGTAAAACGTTCAACAGAAAACATTTTGAATGTAGGCTAATCCAAAAAGTGGAGGCAGCTCAGCTGCCTCCATTTTTTAGATGAACTTTGTGTCTCCTGTTTTAACAGTGTGGTAGTTATGGTAAGATAAGATAAAATGAATTGCATGGGCAGTAACAGCACTATGACTTAAACCTTTCCCGGTGGTAGTTATGGCCTTGCTAAAAGTTGTCTCATTTTCGTATGTTCGCACTTTAGGGGGAACTCCCCCTTCATCAACCACGTTGGCCAATAAAAAAATACGTATATCTTAACTTTCGTTCCTTTATCAACCGCAAGAGTTTCAAGAAAATCCGGGTGTGACACTTGGGAAAAATTGTTTGTTAGTAACGCAATCGAAATATAAATGAAACATTCAAATAATCAATTTAAGAATTCTGATTTGCAAGGTTCAAGAATTGAATTTAAAGGAACAAAATATTTATTTAATTCGTTGTTTGAAAATAAAAGTGATAACAATGTATTCCTGTTGGATGGGGTGAGGGTTGAATTGTAATATTGTCAATAATTGTTCTTTGTCCAAATTAGCACATCAGTATCAGCCGATATCAATAACGCATGGTCTGCAATTTCGATAGATGTTGTTATCCAATATTGGTCAATATCGAATGGCAAACAATTTTGCCAATATTAAAGTTCTATCCATCTTGGTATTGATCGCTGTAGAAGAAACAATCTTTCAGTAAGAGAAATTTGCCGTATTAAGAAACGGAACTACGTATATGTTTACAGTAGTTTTAGAAGAAAAACGTTATCTTAATGATATTCTGTATTTTATTCTGATATGCCTTATTTTCTCGACCTCATGTATGGCGGAAAATTTTTGCACTTGTATTTAGCTAGATTCGAACCTACAATCTATGATTTGTTGTCCGTTGTTTTCTTCACTCTTGTAAGGAGCCATTCTTCAAGAAAAAGACTTAAATGTGCAATATAGGAACTATACATAGGATGTGGTGTTATAAACAGTATTTTCATTACAGAATTACTTTATGCAGGGAGCATGTAGAAGTTTTATGTCTGTTATTCTTGTATTATACTTGTTATTTCTCCATTACATAGACATTATCGAACACATACGATTCCCTTCGGAACGATATCGGCAAGTGTCGATCGGTATTGCGTAATGGCATTTTCAGAGATGTTTCTCTAAACTTAATATTTTGATCTGTCAACTTTAATTTACACATTTTCACTAGAACGTACAACGCGTTTCTCTCATATTTCGAATAGCTTTGATTGTCGTCGAAATATCGATCCATGCTAATGCTGATCTATGTGCATCAGCATTAGCATGGATCAGCCATTAGGCCATCCATCATTTAGTCAGAACGGCCAAGCATGAACGATATCCGCGCTATTAGCCCAGTATTGTACAAGCTATCCCTGCACTGCTTGAGATGAATGCTAATTTCACGTTTCTAACAATGTTTGAGTTGTCATATACAAACTCTTAACAGGGTTTCTCCCCCTCAAGTTTCGAAATTTCAGGTAAAAGTTTCGAAATTATTAATTTCGATTTTTAACATAAATACCTCAGACTTCTAAGATCATACTACTACGGCCGTTTACTTTTCGTCTCCTAGAATAGGCATTATTCTGACACCCATCGAATTACCATTGGTGTACCTCAAGGTTCTGTCTTGGCACCTTCACTATACACTGTGAGTACAGACTACACTATGGTACAGACCTACTATACTATCCACACACGACAATAGCTACTTCCGCTGATGATACTGTAATATTTGCCTCCTGAAGAAATATCAATTTCGCACATCGGTAAGCGCAACATCATATTGAGAAGATAGAAAACTGGTCATCCAAGTGAGGTTTTAATGGAATATCTTGAAAATGGGAAGAGTAATCAAAATAATACTTGCACAACATATAACTGACCGAAAGTAGTTACAAAAAACATAAGCAGTGTTGCCAACGCAGAACAAAGTTACAAATATTGTAATGGGAAGGGGATCATTGGGTCAGTATGTTAACATAACCACAACACAAACAAACACAAACAACAAAAATTACATAATGCTGCGTAAGCAACCCAAAAAACACACGACACTAACAAGCAGTGAAGCTTGGAAACAGTGAAAATGCGCCTACAAAAATAAAATATAAAAGGCCTGTTAAGAGCCTTAAAAGTATTCCTTACTTGCTTTAAATAGTGTTTACCTCTTTCTCTCTAACTTAAACTGGAGTCAGGACTTTTTCCTAACTCCCAACGTAAACTAAAGTCAGTATACCTAAATCTTACTAACTTAAACTAAAGTAAGTATCCGTGCTCTAAACACTTTCCTCTACAAAAGCCCAAAGTCAAAGTTATCACTACAGTAGAGGTGAACCACAAGTCACGTCATTACAGAGTCCACGTTCGGGACACTGTTTTTAGTGTTTGTAAAAGTATTTGTATGTTGTATAGTATTTAAAAAAAATTAATAAACTTGGTGTCAGTAAAAACGTCAATAACTGTATTGCTGCGTAAATTATTATTACGATATTTTTAATAGCATTAGATACCAATTAATACACTAGAAAAGAAAATAGTACAAGTTGATTGCACAGTGTTGCAAACTATGGCAGATATATGAGCTGAAAGTTGTCGGGTTAGAAAATATGTGTGGAGACACAGGCCAATATGCTGGTATCTGGAATAACAGTAAAAACGCCAATCAGCACGTATACTACCGATGGTTGGGGAATAGTTAAAGCATTGTCACCACTGAATGGAACCACGTGTCAAGTAAGATATATTTAAAAGGCACTAGTAACAAACAGAAGGACATTGTGGACATTGGTACCATAGTGTTGCAATATTCGTGTTGGTGTGATATATTTTCCATAGTTTGCAATACTGTGAAACCAACTTGTACTATTTTATTTTCTATTGCCAGTACTTTTCCACTGTGCATTAATTGGTATATAATACTATTTAAAAAATGTAACTTTCTACTGCGTTGGCAACACTGACTCCTAGATGGCAACACTGCTTATGTTTTTTGTAACTACTTGTGGTCAGTTATATGTTGTGCAAGTTTTATTTTGATTATTTTTCCCGTTTTCAAGATATTCCATTAAAACCTCACTACTGTCTTTATATACATTTTTGTGACATTC
Source organism: Lepisma saccharinum (assembly GCA_022664845.1). NCBI lineage: Eukaryota > Metazoa > Arthropoda > Insecta > Zygentoma > Lepismatidae > Lepisma > Lepisma saccharinum. The sequence continues at coordinate 22,579 of JAGDQP010013151.1, read as the reverse complement.
GAAGATCCGGAGCCCCTAGCTCCCCTGCCTCTGGACCATGGCATCTTTAATTTGGGTAATCTCCATCTCTTGTTATGTTGCTTGCGATGTGTTTGGTGTGAATAGGTTTTCTGTGTCTGAGAACCGTGACCCTTCCTTATAAGTTACATCTTGGAAGACTATGTGTTCTTATAAGTAACACAAACGGGGCACAGAAAATGTTTGCTGCTACTTCTTTGCCTCGGCGCAGCGGCAATTCTTCATGGACGGGGTTCAGAGCTTTGTGAATTGTTGGCAGAATTATGTTGTTGCAGACAGAGACTATGTTGAATGAATTGTCACTTCATACCGAAAATTAATCGTAGTCTGAGGTACAAAAATGGGAATTTACTTTCGAAGAAAGTTAACATTTATGTTCATATAAATATATCATTTTTGGGAGTTATATTCACTAGAGGGCAGAATGAGTAATAAATTGTAAGCTTTATGTGTTTTACAGAGGACCTACTAGTTGGTGATTTTTTGCAGAACAAATTTTAAATATCACTTTGTCCATGAATAGGTTCTTAAGGGTTTATAATATGTGTCAGAAACTTACAAATTAAGCAGTGTTTAAAATGAACGTTTGCGAAGAGCTCTATAAAGTGTTTCTAAGAGTAGCAACAATCGAAAAATTCCTAAAAAAATATTCAATTCAAAGTCTCCTCCATGTCTATGCTGTTGTACGATACTGAAGGTGATATGTTTGTATGTTTATGAAACAGTGAATTAGTATATTATTTTTTTATAATGTAGTTACCGAGAGTTACAGAAATCGACATGATGTCGGAATAGACATGTTTACTCCAAAATGTATAAACGCAATATATCTACAGGTCAAAGGGGGTGGGCGATCGCCCCCACCCCTAGAAAGAGAAAATTATACTATGCAAGATTGAAAACAAGAATAAAATGTTTATATGTACTTTCGATATTTTATTTCTTATTTACTTTTATTTTAATTATATATTTATTGTCAACACAACAAGCTTTGTAGCTCAATTAAAGTGTCGATATTTAAAATGCTCATTTACAGACATTTTTATTACAATATTTCTAAATGCATTCGAAGACGAAGACATATCACATATATCAAATTCGATGGAAGTTCTACACATTTCATTGTAGGTATTTACATAATCTCCAGATTGGTGATTTAATCATTATATTGACCTTGCCTTTCTGCAGTGGAAGACACCAGTGTTGTCTACGCGAGTTTTTAGTGGCGGGATAGGACACTGTAACAATAATACTAATTCTGTGTAGTCTAAGCCATTTTGAATTATTTTCCTAAGAAATAACCGATCAGAAATGCTACGTCTTTGCTCTAATGAACATAGGCATAATAAATTTTCTCTAATGTTGTTAAATTTTCTTCCATTCTTATTACAAATGCTAGAATTTCAAAACCTTCACTTGTAATATTTTTATGTGGTTGTCAAACGTTAATTCCATATCAAACTGACACTAAGATTTTTTAACAAAGTCGGGCCTACTTGTGAATTTAACAATTAAATCTATAAATAGTTTTATTTGTACTGAATAATAAAATTTCGTATTAATTGAAGTTGATTTATAACGCACCAGTTAGTAAACTATGTTGTAGATTTATGGCATCTTTATGGAATGCATTTTTGCATATATTTGAGGTCATACGCAAATAGCACTTTTTCATTATCTGGTAAGAATTGCGGTAGGTCATTAATGAACAAAGGAATAACAACTCCCGAAGATTCGAGCCTTGCGGAACTCATGACAGTGCTGTACATTCATCAGATTTGTGTTCCTTAAATAGAACAGACTGTCTGCGATTAGTTACATAACAGCACATGAACCTAATTAAAGATAGAGAGAAGTGATGGTGATTTAATGTACCTAGTAATACATTGTGATTAAGTCTGTCAAAGGCCTTTTGAAAGTCAATATAAATCGGATCGACTTGCTTTCCTTTGTCCCACGAGTTTTCAATAAAATCTGTAACAATTGTAAGGTTCGTTACCGTAGATTTTTTGTGAAACAATGCCATGTTGTTTAGTTGAGATAACTGCGTTCAAATGATTAATAATTCGTTGATATACAATCAGTTCAGAGAATGTTGCAAAGATTGGTAAGACTGCTATGGGCCTCTGGTTGGTAATTTCTTATCTGTTGTTTGTTTTAGGTATAGGACAAACTAAATCAGATTTCCATTTGTTAGGGAAAACACATGTTTTTAGTGCCAAGTTGAACGCAGTCAATAGAGAATATTTAAATTTTTCAATACATCCTTTCACTATATACGAGAGTATATCATTAGATCTAAATGTCGTTTTTTATTTTAGATTCTGATAGCCTTTCCAATTTTCATTCAAATGTATTTGGTCAACAGGCAGTATTCATATTTCTTCGTAACCCCTGGAATTACTATCAAATTACTGAACGGTTGAGAAGAGGATACAAATACTGACTGGAGCTACTGTGCAAACGTATTAGCTATTTCTTCATAGTTACACAAATCCGACCTTCAAATTTAAATATATTTGTGGAAGATGTTTTGTTTTTAATAAATTTCCACAGTTAACCTGGATCATTATTAATATTATTTTCAGAATTTGATATAAAGGCTATTTTTACGTCTTTCTTGACTTCCCTACGCAATCAAACAAATTCCTGATAGTAGGGTTTTTAATTTTCAAGTTTGTATGTATAGACTTTATATGATAAATTGTTTTAACTTTGAGTTTCCTAATAATGTCTTTAGTAAACCAGCACGGATACTTTGGGACAGAGTTTCTTTTGCAGAGGACACATTTGACAAATATTTCATAAATAATATCTGAAAGTTTACTATACTGAGTCATTAACATTATTATACTCTTTTAAGCATTTCCAATCAACTTCCAGTATACTTTAAGGTAGGTTGAATGTACTTCACGACATGGTTCTTTTTGCGTCCTTAATTTAAATATTACAGAGTGTCTCCAATGACGCCATCTTCCATCTGAAATGGTGGACCACAAAAATTCTTTTTCAACATCGTTTGAACTAGAGATACGAAATTTGAAATGAATGTGTATTATCAAGAGTAGTTTAGGAAAATATTAAAACATTTTGAAAAGTCGCCATCTTGGATTCAAAATGATCGCAAAAAACATTTTCAACACCGTTCTAGCAAGAGAAATGAAATTTGGTATGAAGGTCACGAGTAGATGACTGTCTATCACGAGTAGATGACCATAATATAAATTCATGTTAAATGAATCGCCATCATTAATCCAAAATCGCCGCCCGCAAAAAACCAAACCACTGAAGCTAAAGAAACGCAATTCGGTATGTATGTGTTAGGTTACAATAAATGGGGCAAATTTAACCTATGGGGCGCAGCTCACGGGATCACCATGGGGTCCCCTTTCTTTTCTCTGATGTGTCGTTTAACTTCCAGTGATAAGGCACTTCGAGCACGTAGTTTCAGTCTACTACAAGTTAGCCAATTCACTTTTAATCGAAAAGAATCTCTTCTTCTTGGGGACGGGCTATAATCTTGCTTAAAATTATTAGAGGAACTGCGGATACTATAGAGAATTGTATAGTTCGGAATTTAAGAACTGGCGGATAGAGTTCTCTTTGGTTTTTGTTGCAGTTCTCTTCCTTTGAAAAAATTACAGTTTGAACCTGGCAATAGAGAATGATTAAACGGTAATATGGGGTCATGAGGGTTCAATTTGATTTATAATGTTTCAAAGAAATCATGGTAAAGGAACTTAGAACAGATACTTGAAATTGCTTTTGTATCAAATACTCAGACTTACAAATAGCGAAGCAAAAAACACAAAATTGGAGTGAATGTACCAATGGTAGTGATGAACCCCAGATCTCATTCGAGAGCATAAGTTTTATCCATGTGTCACTCTCCGTTCCTAGTGCCCTGACTTACATGAAATAAACAGTTTTAACTAAAATTCCTAGTTGTTTGTGTTACGTTACTGGCTCAAACAAATATGGAAGTGTCATAAAACTGGACACAAAATTAAAGGCAGGTTCAAATCTTCATTGTTCCCCTCTATATTCGATGATTTCCTCCCCAGGTTGTATTAGATATTTATCAATAGAAAGCATCCATATCCTTTAGATTTGTTATGTGTGCTTGCTCTTGTAGCTGCTCTTTATAATATAGTTTTGTAGTAATTCGAAAAGTAGGTTTTATTTAAAGCAGAATTCTGCAATTAGCATTGCGCTTGATGGTAATTTCTGTTCTCATAACGTTCTAGCGGTTTGCATTCTAATAGTATATATTAAAAACACTTCTCTCATTCTAGGTTGAAATGTCTTGCTTCCTTGAATAGGTTATACCCTTGTACCTTAATAACATGGTTTCTCGACTAACAGTGGGAGATTTCGTCTTTTTACATTGTTTTCTCTGATTCACAATGGTCCCTGGTGTGATCAAATCTTGCAACATTAATTTAACTCATTTCCCGATGTCATGGAACGATGAAATTTTGCACAGCGACGTAAATCGGGTGACAGTACATGCCATTGTTACTTGCATATATTGCTATATATTTCCATATTTTAAAAAGATCAAAATACACTGAACTGCTGAACAAGACTATATTATTCGCTTAAGATTTAAAAGGATGTTTTAATATTATTTTTAATATATGGATTTCTTTATCTTAAAATAAATAATAGATTGCCACGATGTTGAGTTTTGACTGGTTACATAACACTTTAGGATTTGAGTGACAAGACCACCATGGGAAAGAATGACATAGATTGAAATATTTAGAAAAAAAAATAAAGACAATACTTTCCTTAAATAATTCGTATTAAAAAGTAGAAAAAAATATGCATGATTAAAAAGAAAAGCACACCAATTGCAGCATTTATAAAGTGGCTGTATATGAGAGCGCGCTACATGTTTTTTTTTAATCATGTATAAACAAAATATTTTTTTCCCCTTTTTATTACGAATTGTTTAAGAAAAGTATGTCTTCAAAAAGTGTTTTTATTAATTATTTTCTTTCTTTCTGAATTTACCTAAAATTATGTGAATCACTCACTCTCAAGCCAAAATTCTGGATTCACTACCATCTCATGAACAAAATATAAAATGAAGTGTAACCAAAGTGCCTTGTTATTAGCTTTTCACACTTAATTAATTAATCAATTAATATTAAATAATTCCAGAATATTTTTCACTATATCATTACTGATATAGTTAGCTATTTTGAAGCCCTAAGTCCATATTTAGGTTAATTAAAATAGTTTGAGAAGACTATTACACTTCACGTTATTATAAAAACACACAGTATGCGTTATAGTTGGAAACACTAATCAACATGAACCAATTCATAACAAACAACACAAGGCCAAGAGATGCTGTCTACATCTTCTGCCAATCACGTCCCATAAATTGTTCACTTTCCAAAACTAAACAAATTTCAACCAATTACAGTTCGTTGTTCACAGATGTAGAAACCATCTATTGGCCTTCTGTTGTTTGTTGTGAATTGATTAATGTTTCGTTTGAGGAAGGTGTTGATGTATTTCATATGTGAACAACGAACTGTGATTGGTTGAAATTTGTTTTGTTTCGGAAAGTGAATACTTTATGGGACGTGATTGGCAGAAGATGCAGACAGCATTTCTTGGCCTTCTATTGTTTGTTATGAATTGCTAAAGTTGATTAATGTTTCAAACTGTAACGCTTACTGTTTGTTTTTATAATAAAGTCAAGTGTAATAGCATGTCTATTTTGATTAACTAAACTATTTCGTTATGTACAACATCTTCAAGACTTGTTAAAAATAATACTTTGAAACTTCCCGTTTAATTCAGCATTTGTTCTGGTGCTATAATTATTTTAAATTTGATTATACACTTTTTGAAAGGAGTGTTGTTTACAAGGATGAAATAATTTCCACACTCTTTCTGTGTCTTTCGTTTAGGCTGATACATAATGGATATCAACGTAGATGAAGTTTAAAATTGGGGCGTGTACTAATGCTATCGTTGTATCATTCCGTTCTATTTGGGCAGCTTTCGCTTACGTAACTGCGGTGGAGAATACAAATGTATTCATTTAAATACATAACCAAATATCTCGTCCCTACTAGTTTTAACAATTGCCACAAGATAGTGCTGGGCGAATATATAACTGGAAAATGGCACAACACCTTAGTGTTTCTCCCAAAGTATATCATGAAGAACGGTTGTTCTTCGAGTGACGCTAGCTTAGAAACGAGTCTGTTAGCGGCACTCACTTATATACAGATAATTTAGGATCTAGCAAACTATAAGCCCGATGATGATGCTTGAACTTGCATTTGGAAGTTCTTTTCCATACTAAGACACAGAAAAAATGGTTTGGTAGAACCTCTCTGGGACCTCCTAGGGCAGTGCGAAAAAAAATCACATTTATGACCATAGTACTGACCCCAGACCATATATAGGCCCGAAATTTGCGGAATTGTAATCTACGATTCAATACATTTCAAACGGTGTACACACGTCAAAATCGGTGAAGGGGTTCAAAAGTTATGACTTTTTTTTTATCTCAATCACATAATTTTCAAAAATGGTCGAAAAGTGTGTCTGTCATTCTGTCTGTTTTCTTGCTTTAATCCCAAATAGTTGGTACCAGGGGGTTTTAGGGGTTAATTGCGGGCCCCATAGGGGTAAAAATGCTTAGTTCTTATTAGAGTTACCTTTTTTGAGATGCGATACCTATCATGGTCCAAAATCGACCTTTTGTATGAAAGACTTTGCACTTTTTTTTTAATAGGCAGCCTTAAAAATAAGTGATATCAGTACAAAAAAAAACTTCCGGATAAAGGAAAGAGTGACGCAAGAATTCTACTCACTAGAGAAGTTATATCTATTCTGCGAGTGGCTTCTTTGTGTCACTGTAGGGGAAAGGAGGTTAACAAGGATCTTAATTTTATTGCAAAGGAAACAATGCCGCCATAGTGACAAAAAGAAAGTCACTCGCAAAGTGGATATCACTTCTTTTGTGAGTAGAATTCTTGCGACACTTCCCTTTTCTCTGAAGGGGTTTTTGTACTGATATTTAGTACACATAGTATAGTCATTTTTTTTTCAGCACTGAATTTCCTGTGGTATGTATGATTTGTGGACATTGAAGTTACAACTTCGTAACAGATAAATTTAAATAGAACGCATTTATTTTACTAAGAACACTACATCTGAGATTCGTGCGCCCTGCGCGTTATTAATAATTACTATGTCTTGTCATTTACGGACCAGAAAAGATGATTGTAGTCACTAAAATGTACATTTACACTATATTATGTATTCTATTTAAACGAATATTTATATACAAGATTTAACCAATATACAAGGTGTGTATATATAATATTTACCAGTGGTTTTATCATACGGTAAATAATGATGACAAATTAACATTTAACTTTCAATTGTGGCTTACACAGGCAGTTATAAACTGAACTCTTCATGTATCTATTTGATGTGGTCCTTAGGCGAGCTCTTTTCTAGAGACAGTGAAAGAAATTGAATATAAGCAAGAGACTTTTCTTGGTATGAGCCCAGCATTCACAGAACACAAATGGAACTTGTGTAGCTTATTAATGTCGATAAAAAGTCCACGACTATAAGCAATATACAACAGTAGCTTGGCAACAAACAATTAAACAAAGATTATGAAGGAAAAGAAATATTATCAGATTCCATGATCGTAAGGTCTGACGTTGAAATGAGCATATTTTCTGTACTTAAAATATAGGTTTTCTTTTCACACTATTTATGTTTGGGAGGTGATGACGTAGTCCGGCAGTCTCGAGGTAGATGGCGTTGCTGTCCGTTCTGCTAGGTTCGTGACGTCATGTCACTGAAGACTCGATGAAAAGAAATGGAGGGGACTGAGGGAGTCGAGACCCCACGACCATCTGGTGTAAACCATATCATTACAGGCTTATGCAACCATCATAACTAGTTATCAATGAACGTACTGGATTTTATTTTCCATAGTTGGTAGAACTACACATGGGTTGGAAGTACGCCTGCCAACTGTTCTGAATTGACCAGGACTGACCAGAAATATTTTCTTCTGTCCAGGTAAAAAAAAATTAACTATGTTCGGGAACCTCGGAATTTGAAGTTAGTTATTACAAGTAAGGTGATTTGCTAAAAAGCTAATAAGAAATTGTAAAATGGTAAACGATAATAGTACAAAAATAAATGAAACGAAAATATTTCGTGAACTTAATGAATTAAACTTATATAAAAAAATAATTGTAACTCATTCATATTGTTTTAATACCAGATAAATCCTAAATTGATACATTTGGGACCTCGACCTCGAACTTCCCTATTTTCTATTGTGTTAGAACTCAACATTGACATATTGTTGTTCAGGCACGTTTTATCTATCTATCTATCTATCTATCTATCTATCTATCTATCTATCTATAAAAATCACAGCCATAATCAATCCACTAGTGCATGAGGCCTCTCCCCGAAGGGAGGAGTTGGTCTACTGCTCAAACGCTGACCAGACGGGTTGGGAGAGGAGAGCCGAAGCTCTCACTGTGATCGCCACTGTCTTTTATTCACAGCAGCTCCCTAATTGCCCTCACGATGCTGGGTCAACACCAAAATATTTGAACCCCATCGGGAATCGAAACCGGGACCGCTCGCATTGAAGTCGAGGGCGCTACCGACTAGGCTACGCAGGAGCTCGATATATATATAAATTTCAAATTAATTCGGAAGTTAGTGGAAGTAAACCATTAAGTGTAGAAACTTGAAAAAAATTCAAATTGTTTAAATACTAAGAAATGTCATAATTAAACGAAATAATAGCTCTAAATACTAATATATACTATTTCAAGCTTGGTTTCTATGATCAAGCTTGATTCCGTACCTATTAAACTTCATTGAAACTAGACGCTAGACGCACTTCTAGGTTAGGCAAGTTGCACACTATAGTAATATGGGACCAATGTACAATTTATCTTGTTATATGTATATTCTGGTAGAGTGATGCTCATTTTAAGTAACTACATCAAAATACGTTTCCTCTAATATTTCATAATACAAGAAGATATCAATCAACACTAGTGTGACGGTATTCGATATAATTATCTTTATGTTAGTCTGTAAAAGCCTAGACGGTTATAATACAACCATCGTGAATTATTCAAATAGAGAAATGCTAAGAGATGAAGAAGTCCTGCTAATTTTAGAGTGGCCAGATTGAAATCACCCAAGAAACCGAGTCGGTTGAATTATAATTTTAAATTGATCTCTTTCTAGCTGCTTCCACCAAGGCGCAAGTTTGAAGCAAAGGAAACAAGCTCAGTGAAAAGACCTGTAATTCTTGTACAGTCACCAGATTTAAAACGAACTAATACATCTCAGGAGCTCAAATGGGATCTGAAACTAGTTTCTCTTTAGTTTGTCTGGTTGAGATGCCTCACAGACAAAAAGCTTGACAAAATGAATTATACTTCCAGAAAGGTAATAATGATAATCCGAATACCATATTTCACAGTATCTTCAACAGGGATTTTCCGCTAAGGGCCAAGTCTTTAACTGATATCAATTTACGTGTTTGTGATGCTATTAATTAACACCGAGCAATTAGTAGCCCTTTGTGTCAGCCTCCGAAAAGAAACTTTGCTAAAACTCTCCTTTATACACGTATTAAACTAAATCGAACTTTCCTTGCCAACTCTATTAGGTTGATTAGGCTCTCACAAAGCTGGAATGGATTAAACTTCCATCAAAACAAGGACAAGTACACCAAGCTTTTGATATCAGCACAATGCAGTAAACACAGAAGTTGAAAACAAAAAGGTCTTTTCAACTCTAGTTTCCGCTTGCTCCCTATGTATCCAATCACATGAATTGATCCCAGAAAGACTTGCATACGTTGTATAAAGAGAGAGACTGGACGTGTTTGTGTATGAAACTCTAATAGGACATTGAAAGTTTGGGTTTATGTCCATCAATGGCTTTTGTTATTACCTCTGTTACTGTCACTATGTACTACAAATGAAAAATGTTCCGCGGGAATAGCCAACGCAAGAGTGGAGGGGGAGTTAGTGTTAGTTAGCCGATTCTGTAATTTAGTTGCGGTTATCTCACATTAAATAATTGCAGATTCTAGCCAGATGAATGTTAATCTACAAATAGATCTACATGAAAAGAAGACAAGCAGCCACAAAACCAGCAGGATGTATAGAAGCTAATGGATGTTTGGTAAACTCAGGATATAAGTGTGGATAAAATAATATTCTATTGTATAACACCAATGCTTTAATCAACACTTCAACTCAAGCACATTTATCAATTTTTACATACATGTGGAGTGACTATGTGACATTCCTAAATTATGGAACTGCTAGAAGATAAGTAACAATTTCAAATTATCTGCATTCCTCAATTTTCATCCAGATGGGAACTAACCCAAAACCAAAATATAACTTCTCAATATTAAGGGACCTTTTAGTATGCGTTAATCCAGATAGACCCCTACATTATAGAACACGAAGCTTTCATGTGCTTTATAGAACATTGTGTGTATTTTTCAATTTTCACCGAAAAGTTACAAACATATCAGAGAAGACCCCAGGTGTCAAGCAACATTCAAGCTACTAGCATTTCTCAATTGTACTGAAATTCGAAGTTATTACGCTCTTCAATTATATACCAATCTCTTATGTTACGAAAAGCTATGTGTACTTCTCAATTTTCATTGAAGGGTGAGTTAATTCTGTTATGACAATATGTTTAAATGTTCTGTATTTTGTTTGTTTTTATAGTTTGATTTGTTTTATTCAGTTTTGTTTCAATAAAAAAAAAGTGAAGCTATATAATTAAGAACGTTAGTTCAAAGATTAATATTAAAAGAAATTCAATGTTTTTATCTTTCTTTTTAAAAAAAAATGTCAGCGCCAATGACTTTGATCAAAACTATGTAATGTTGAACATAAACAAAAAGAAAATGACGTATAAAATATGGAGAATTAAGAAAACTGATTCTAAAGAATGAATCATAGCATGAAGTACATAACAAATCTACTAGATGTCACTGGTTGTCCTTGTATGATGATGTTGCGCCAAATATTTATTTCGGAAGACGACGCTAAAAGCAAAGATACTAATTTAGTAACTATTTAATTCTATATCCTGTTATTTTTTTGTGTTTGTGAAGTACAATACTCATACTTTAATAATTTTGCTTTCTGTGCTTCTCACATACAAACAAAAAATAAAATGTCATACAACACTAGAAATTAGCTTAATAGAACTTTTGTTAGTATATAATGCATCGATGGAGTGGAAACATTTAGTATTTCAGGAAGGGTCCGCTACGTTTCGAAGCCAGTTCAGTTCGGCGCCAAAGTGAGGAAAACGGAAATGATTAACATACCTTATGACATAGTGATGTACTTTTTACTTTTACAGTTCCCTGGCGACAATTGATGATAAATTAAGTACTTAAAACATTATTTCTTGTACTCTGCTTCTAACTGCTTCTGACAAAGTTTTGAAACATTATTTAAGTTTGCACGGTCTGAGACAAAGATGCCTAAATGACTTAAGTGGATGGAAAGTGTCTGTCATGTATAAGGGCGCTAATAAGATATATTGCTTTTCTAACGTTTTTGTACATTCTTAACGTAAGAACCTTTACTTTTGGTAAACCTAAACAAGAAATGCATAAGATGTGCTAAGTAGTGAATATTCGAGATGAAAAAAAATCGTCAATAAAGTCATTTTTTGGGACTGCTATGCTCCTGACAAAGTTTTGAAGCATTATTTAATTTTTCATAATTTGAGCAAAAGGTGCTAAGGGCCATAAGAGGATAGAATGTTTCTCTCGTGTATAAGGGTGCTAATGAGATATAGGTTGCATTCGTAATATAAATAGAAAAATTAGTTAAAATGGTAGTTCGTTCATGTTAAAAATATACATTTAGACAAAATAAAGAGTATTGGGACTGAATTTGACAAAGTTTTGAAGCATTATTAAAGTATCTTCAGTCTGAGCCAAAGATGACTAAAGGCCGTAAGAGGACAGGATGTTTCTCTCGTGTACAAGGGTGCTAATGAGATATAGGTTGCATTTGTAATATAAATAGATAATTAGTTAAAATAGTAGTTTAACTTCGACCTGAGATTAGACTTCAACCTCGACTTCGCCGTCGGACTTGAACCTCGACTTCGCCGTCGGACTTGAACCTGTACCTCGAACATTGCCGTTTAAGATGACGTTCTTGTATGTTTATTGTATATATATATAAGTGTTCCAAATGTATGCAGAATGCACTGTAATTAAATATGAAACTTATTTTCTTGAAATATAAAATAATAAGTTAGGGGGCCCGAATATGGCCCACTTCAGCTTTGTTGATTTTTTTCACTAAGAAAAAATATTTATTCGTGCGAATCGACTTAATTATCACGTTAGGAGACTATTTAGACAAATTAAAAAAAAATCTGCTTCCTAGACATGACCTATAAAAACTGTAATAAATCGAAAACTAAAATGTTGCCAGTGTGCCATATTCGGGGAGTTCCCAATATGGCTCGCTATAGAAAACAAGAGCGTATGGCAAAAGTGATCTGTAATCTTTCTGTATTACTCGTGTATGCTACATACTGAGAGATATACATTACAAACATACATAATTTATATAATTTTGGTGGATATAATTTACGGTGATATATAGTAGCACCAACGAAAAGCTGCAGAACTCTGGGGGGGGGGGGCATATTGGGGATCCGGGCCATAATCGGTACACTTACCTTACATTACGAAATTGCGGCATTACGAAATTAGGAGTAGCGCCCCTGAATCATGCTCCTCTGCTCCTCCCTAGTTACGTCCCTGTTATAGCTCAGCCTGTTTATGTTGTAAATAAATAAATAAATTCATTTTTCGCCAAAAGAAAAACACACTTCATAATTAAAATAATTGAAAAAAAGATATGTTTTACAAGTGCTTACTAAATTATAATCGCATCGTTACATTTCTTCCATAAACATAGCCCCTGGACCTGTTCTTCTGTCGCATCTTATGGACGAAGTTTTTAATACCTCTTTAATACAATAGTTTTCCTGTCCTGATTATTTGGTAAAGCTTTGGTGCCGAACCAGTAGCGCCGAAACGGAGGCGCCGAACTGACCGCATACGTTTCAGGAATTTGAAGATGTACACACAGCCGATTAATTTTAAAGAGAATATAGCAAAAATATTGGATGATGTTGAAGATGGCGTCTTTCATTTCAAACAGCACTGATATCGAATCCCCGTTTTCTCCTAGAGAAATTTCATTTAATGAAAATTTAGAAAAAAATCTGACTTTCTCTATGGCCTTCCAGAAACACAATTTACTCGCAGCGTCGCAAAAATTCCCAACTGTCTTTTAGCAGACCAGAAAAACGGAACATACAGTGAGTTACTACTTTCAGCATCGCGGTGCAAAAGGGATTTGAGAAACAAATTCTAGGCAACGTACATCATAGAGGTTAACTAAATCCTTAAAACAGCGAGGAACCGGAATACAGAGTATTTCATGTAATACCGAAGCTTGATTTTACGGAGTTTCACTGTAATACTTTACAACCGTACGGTTAATTTGAGCGAGATACTTGTTTCTGGTGCATTAAATTTCTTCAAGAAAACCCACATGCTTAGCTTCCTTTCTTTGTAGATGACTTACCACAATTTTAATATGAATCAGCAATAATAATAATAATACGAAGAAGAAGAAGATTCAAGCAAGAAAATGTAAATGGCTGGAAGTACAGAAAAAAAATGGTTAAACATTTTGAAATAATAATTTAAACTTCTCACAATTTCAAACTGATGGGAGTAAACTATTTAAGTATTATTATTTTAAAATAATCTTAAACACCAAATCGAACAATAAATTATTCTGTATTATTCGGAACGAGAATTATAATTTATTTAATAAAATAAAAACTAACATTCGACATTAAAATTAATTAATAACGAACTTTCAAAATATTTTAATAAATTGTTTAAATTTGCGAACATAGATTCAGTCCTTTAAAGACGGCCTACTATGCAAAAATGGCCCCTTGAATCTCATGGTACTTCTACTCATGGGTGACAGCGTAGACATGTGTAAAATGGGGAAGAAAGAAACACTTTACTAGAATTCTTACTGTCTTTTTATTGTATGCCACTGCAGTTTACGTTAGCAGGAACAGTAGCGACTTCTAAGACGGTGCATGGCTCTGCCTCTGAAGCATATAATCGGCGAATGACAGCTCAGACTTGCCTCATGGAAAATCGCTATTAATCAATATGAGAAGTTACTGTAGTCATTAGATTTAATATCTGCTTCTTTAGTTCATAGGAATTTAAAGTATCTCACAGGAATTGAGGAGTGGTAAATTTGGTATCTCACAGGAGTTGACTGAAGAGGAAACGACTGTGGTGCAAAAAAGGAGAGAAGAAATGCAGACAAAAATTAAAGTTTGGAATTAGGAAAGATGTCCAGAAGGCAGAAAGATCTTGACTATTTAGTGATTTTGCTTGACGTTGTTGATTACGTAATGGAATTTGCAGGACGAAACTGTCGCAGTCCTGTTGAGCATTGAGTATTGTTAGGGGCTAATTGGGGGGGATGAGAAGAAGGCTTAGGTCATGTGGTGGGAGCTGAAGGCTTATGGCGGTCTTGGCATTGGATGGCATCGTCGAAGTGGGATTGCAGTGCCGAGACGTCGCTCAGCTGTTAAAAGCGTTGTTAAAAGAGTTACAGATTTCTGTGGCAAGTAAGATAGATATTACAAATCGATGCGCCGAAGGATTAGTTCCAAGGCAAGAATTGCCAACTGTGGTTTCATGAAGACTATTGAATAAGTGGTGTTTAGATAATAATGTGTAAAACAGCTAGGCTTTAGTAGGTGTGACATATGATAGTTTTAATTGACGCTTTGAAACGTAGATAGGTTTAGGGTACCTTATGAAGCAATGTTAATACTTTGTTATTTAGAAAGTATATTAAAGGGGCCATCTTTGCACAGGACATCTTAATATATATTAGAATTCGATTTAATTTTGTAGTAAATAAACCTGATAAATACAACGCTGCTCTCTCGCTGCAAAGATAAGATATGAACGTGGTAAACAGTATCTTTGAAGCCAGTTATATCGGTTTAGTTGCCATTTAACAAAATGTTATTGAAATGACATCATTGAATAAGTGATTATACTGTCATCGAAAAGACAATCGCTCCAAGGACAGTGTGTATCATGTTTGTATAATGACAACATTTATGAAAGCATTTTTGAATAAGATTCAATAAAGAATAAACCTCAGTTATTGAATTCGTAGTTGTAAAACTTCAATTATTGGTATCTGATTTTACTTCTTGTTAATAACTTAATTTGAGTCTTAATATTGGTTTTTAACTTAATTATAACTGTAGAACAGAAAGAGCGTTGATGTAATTAGTGAAACTCACCCAGCCGCCGTTATTCAATAGTTACAATCGCTGACTTAAGATAATCTCTGAGGCGGCGCGGGCTCCTGGCTCCAGGTTTAACTTCCACTCTAACTAAGATTTCCAGGATTTCGTCAGTTCCAATAGGAAAATGAGAAAATGATATCCTCAAAATGTCCTTGACTTTTACTTAAGCATCCTTGTCTCGGAAGACTATTCACTGAGGTACGTCATCCTTCCAATGTACTACACTTACCCTGCAAGTGATTATTCTGTCCATGGATACTAATTGACCACCAAGGTTATTAATCTCTTTTCTAGGCTAATTATTAATTAATTTTGTTTTTAGTTATGGTAAGATAACCAATAATACTGTCACTTAAGGAAATAGGGTCTCTGGTTTATGAAACCCTTTGTAAAAAGTGATTACTTGTACTTTAGTTAGAAGTGTAGATGAGTGAGAGAAAAACGTTAAGCAAGACAGATATATCTCATCCGCCATTTCCTAGCAAAACACACAGGTACAATAGAAAACAGACACATAATTTTACTTCCATACAAGTATGTACATATACAAAAAACATACGTTCTCTCACACAGACAGAAATAGGGCATAAACCGATAAATTTCAATACTTTGTGCATCAGTAGAGAAATGTGTTGAGCAGAATTAGGGGAGCAGAATAAAAACTCTACTCTGCTTATAGGGAGCACACGAATGTGCCAATAAAACTTTAGGTACCAGTAAGAAAGATGTTAGGACGAGAAGTCTAAGGTGAAGAAGTGACCAGAAAGGTCATGATAGTGGTTTTCATCATTCTCACAGACTAAGAATAGTCAGGTCATCACTGACGCATACTACTACATAATTATGGGCAAGTCTTGAGATGATGTGATTAAGAAACACCACAGGATGCTAAGTAAAGATGTTCGTTTCCTTGCGGGAAAAGCACCATCTCGAATTACCATTCAAAAAGCAAGACAATGTGACCTTGAAATCTTACAGCATCCTCCCTATTCTCCCGACCTCACCAACACTATTTTCGTATTCCCTGTGTGGGAGAGTGGTAATGCTCCCTGCCTTGGAATCAAGCGATTCAGGGTTCAATTGCCGATGAGGATATAAGTGGTTCGCAGCACTCCTTAATGTCTAGATCACGTCCTTTGGACCTTTTCTGCATCGGATGGAGGGTAATGGCAAACCACCATAAGTTCATCATGCTGATTTTCACTATGTCGCTTGAAAGTGGGAATTTCCTTTGTAAGTGATTAGACAATAAATCAAATCAAAAATTAATTGAACTATTTTGCGAATTCGCGACATTGAAGAAGTGAAACAGTGGTTGTCAACCCAATCTGCACACGTCTACAATGACGGCCTCCAGAAGGTCAATAAACATTGGGAAAATGGACTGTATGTATTCGAAGTATCACATATCGAAATTAAATTTCTGTCTCGCTTCTTCCATGGCGATAATTAAATGTGTACAATTGGTACTCTCACATGCACACATAGTCAGACACACTTATTTGTATCTGACTTGAGGAAAAAAAGCATTGTATGTAAAATTTAAGGTCAAGAAAATATTTAATTTTCTCCAAGTCGTAGTATTTTATGAACAATAAGATACCGGCTATTACCACACACTGTGTACTGGTTGCTTGGATCCACTTAAGAATACTACCATTGCAGAACTGTCAATTTCCTTCTCACAATACATTATATTTCGTCTCAGTCCATTAAAGGAAACTTTTATTAAGGCCATCAATCTTTGTTAATTCGGAACAAGTATCTCCGTACGCCGCGAAGTGAATTCCAGATAGATTAAAACTTTGCATGCAATATTGATTTCTGTTTAGTATGCACTAAAGAACGTAGAATTGTACTCACCTGAATCTAAATTACACCGCTATTTTCCCCGATTGTTGTTTCTATATTTATTAGTATAGTGTTAGCCTACAATGCGTTACTGTACACTTTAGGAGAAAGAAGAAATGCCCCTCTTTCGTAGGCTATTCCTTTTAAATTTATTAACGTATCAATGTCCAGTATATTCCTCTTAAATATTATCTAAAGCGAATATCATAATCAGCTTGGAGTCAGGAGAACGTACGAATTACCAAATAAATCCAAATTGAGAAAATAAAACTAGGATAAACTTAATTTTATGAAATAAGATAGTAGGCGTCAATATCACTATGGGAAGTTTTATCATAAAAAAAGCGAAAAATATTTGTATCAAGATGGCGCACGTGTGCGATAAGGTGATATTTTATTTCTTGTAAAAGGTGAACCTAACTATCAGCCTGCCGCGAGGAAGAAAAGGAAAGCTTTTCAAAAGGGTAAATTGCATAAATTATATGCACACAAGTTCGCCAGTCTGTTTTCTAAATTGTTTACATAGGCTAATATGCCAAAATTAATGGTTGAGTTAAGTGGTTGAGTGCTAAAGGGGTGTAGCTGCAATTTTTACACTTCTGAGAAAAAAGAGTTTTAGGTACACGCAACGCAACACTAATAAACGAGTTATCCCTTAATGTAATTTCAAAATTCTTCCAAATGATTTAGAATGCAATCATACCGCTTTGGCAGACCTTAATACGTTCTATTATACACGTCCTCATATCATTAACTCAGAAACTCAAAAAACATTAACTCAGAGTTGGCAACACTTTTCATCCTGTTTTAATGCATAATATGTTTTAAGCGTTCCCTCTTGGTGTACTTTCTTGGTACCAAGTTTCGCTAAGTTTGCTTTGTTGGTTCATAATTATTGGAGTTTATATCATATACCCCTTTACTGTAATTTGTTCGCGCTTCTAACTTTCGTGCCCCTATCACCTTTTCCCCTGGGCCATTGCATCTATAATTTTGGTGTTCTACTTCTCTGTCCACAGTGTTTTAGCTGCTTCATGTCTCATTCGGCTTTCTTCGTATCAGATCGTGACCTTTCCTTGTCAGCATAGACGTTGCACAGCTACAGAGAAAAAGAAAATAGGGCCAGAAATTCATACTGAATGAACTATTCCGTTCAAACCTGTTAGATATATAGACCATCCGCTGAGATAGTGTAAGAATATCAATTTTGTTATGGTAGAGAGTTTGACCACTGTTGCATAAACACTTCTATTACGTCAAATTATGATTCCTGTTTACTATTTTTTCAGGTTGTTACGGTTCGACGATGTTTCAAGATCGCTTAAGACGAATTAATATCTTTTTGAATGTATTTATTATTCATAGTATAGTTTGGTCATTTCTCTGTTGTTTTGTTATCTCTGATTATCGTTCTCTATTGGTTCTGGTATATTTCACAAGTTTCCTAAAATTGTTTTTGTTAAAAATAAAAAGAAGATTCTGGGAACTAAAATTGCAGCTTGATATAAACCTAATATGTGGGTCTAAAAGGGAAATATTAGAAGTTTAAACAAGAAATGTCAGGGTAAAAGTTCTTTTCTATTCTTTCTGAATATATTTATTTTGTGTATCAAATAAACTAGAAAAATACTTATAATGTTTAATGAATATTAAAGACTTCTGAATTCTATAAATATTTTCAGACATTTTGTATCAAATGAAATATGTAAACAAAAACTAATGCGTGTACACTTTTTAATGAATCGCAATTTAGCAATAGTTTTAACCCTAATTTAAATTTCAATAAAATAAAATGAACATATTTAATTAGTTCATTTTATTGGATTGTTGCTGCTTACGGGAGTGCAACACTGCAACGACATTGGAAAAACTAACAATGCTCTCCTGAAAGGGATTATAGACCGAGTGTCTCCGCGCAAGGCTAGAAGAATAATACATGGTAACTGAGGAGCACGTTGTTTGCCCGACGGAAGCAAGTCCTTTTGGTATTGGTGGCAAATCTCCGATTTGAAATCATAAGAAGAAATATGTATTTTTATATCGTAGAAAGAGATTTAGTAGAAACTTTTTTTTAGATGAGAAATGGAATATCGAGAATAATTAACTTCTAATTTTGATTTGTTTTATAATAATAAGTCTTTATTGAAATTAGCAGGTAAAATGATATATATATATATATATATATATATATATATATTAAAAGCATATTTTATTTTTAATATAGACTCCTTTATCCTAAAATAAATACCACTCTGCATCGATGTGTCGTTTGACTGGTTGCAGAACATTTTAGGATTTGGGTCACAAAACATTAGCTTGAGAAAACGAAATAACTAGAAAAATAATAAAAAAATCTTTCTCATGACATACTTTTCTTAAATAATTTGTACTTAAAAGTAAAAAAATAATTATGTTTATGCATAGCTAAAAATAAAAGCAAGAGGCGCACCTAATAATTTATAAAGTGACTATCTGAAAGCACGCTCCATGTTTTTCTTTTTTGTCATACATGAACAATATTTATTTATACTTTGTAGTTCAAATTATTTAAGAGAAGTATGCGTTTAAAAATTGTTTTTTTTTTTTTGTGTGTATGTTCTAAAAGAATAATTGATCAAATGTTTATTTCAATTTTGTTGTTAGTCAGTCAGTATTTTGGTTGTTACTTTTCAGCATTCCTACAATTAATTCCACCTTGTATATAAAGTTTAGTGTAAATAATACACTAACATTTTTTTCTATCTCTGAATCATTTTATTAAGGCGTACCTTCAGTTTGTTATGACGTGGCTTTTGTATCATGTAGCCTTTCCCATTATGTCCAAACTCCACGCTCCAGAGAAATCTTAATGAAGTTCCTATTTGCTCTTTCATAAAAAGAAAAAAAATATTCAAACAAAATATTTGACTCCTCTTAAAGTGTACTTCCGTTTTGCCAGCTCAACTAACCGATAATTGAAACAGATTCCCGATGACGTCATATCGTATATGGGAAGAATAAAGTAAGAGGAGAGAATGATCAAGGACAGAAGAACACAGAAGAGGGGTTGAAAGGGTAAGGAGAGACCCTTTTATCTGTTTGTGAATGAAAGAAGCCCTCGGCTAACATTCCAACATCTCTTCTAGAAGATCACATCCCAGTTCAACAGAAGAGCTCTTTAGCAAACGAGAAAAGCGGTCGCCTGTTGTTAACATCTGGAAGGAAGGCGATGTAAAGAGAAACCAGAAATAATTTTCGGCATCCCCTTCGTTCCCAGAGTCAAAATGAGCCGTTCCTCTCGGTTCCTTTGTCCACTGAATACAGATGTTGCAAGCAAGGGTTGGTATCTCAGAGTTTTATTTGGGAATGTGCACGAGTCAATCATGTTATCATAGACAAAATATGCAAAATATGTTGTTATCAATGCACGCGAAATAATGACAAGGTTTAATTCCTATGTTTGTGAAAGTAAAGAAAGATGAGGCATTTGAAAACTATTTTCGAGCTATGACGGTTCTTGGTAAGTGAAGAATTCCTTCCTCCCGGAGTACCAATCCGTACAATAATTTACCGGGCAGTAATTAAACGTGTACGTCCCACTTCTCTTGAAAAGAGCGCCGCGGGATAATATAGCTTCCGTGATAACGAGCGAGGACAAAGGCAACCCTACTGCTCACCCTTGGGGTCCTGTATAATACTTCCAAACCAGTAAGCCAGTGAATTCCGGAGACAAAGGTTGGTGGAACGGTAATACCGATAATAGGTCCTCTGAGCCCCGAAATACTGTAAAAACGCACAAAAATCAACAAATAGATGAATGTGTGCAAATGGCGGGAAACGGTCGCAAAGTGCGTGACGAACGTTGAAACACTTGAAAATGGGTGAAAAACACTGTATTTAGGCGGAAAACCACGTTTTTAGCATTTGGAGCCCCGACTCCAAAATTCCAAGAATCCGTGTACACTTCTACTGACTCCGACCAAAATATTGAAAAATGTCACTTTTGGTGAAACTTCACGAAATACCTTAGTAGAAATGTTTTCCTCAGTATTCCAATAAATACTAACACTTTTCACACCTTTTAGAATACTTTATTACTATTTTCAGAAATCGAACTTTATCCGGTATTTTGGTATGCCGTCGGTACAAAAGGTAAAACATACATAAAAATGCCAATAAGTTGATAGGTGACTACAAAGCAATGAATATATTTAATATTTGACTGATTACAGGGCACACACGCGACTATTCTTTTGTGTGTGCGTTTACTTCTGTAGGTACGTGATAATTTTACCAAAAATTGAGTGCGTTTGAATGTGTCAAAACAGGAGAAACATACACAATAATGCACTCTACTAATAACGAAACGATCAAAATGCTTTTGACATAAATTATAAAAGATTATCGTTAATGAAAATGTTCATCGGCCGGGTACCCGTAAAGCGTTGAGCCCAACGTTACACAATTTTTACTTAATTTTGCAACTATATTTTCCTTACGCTCTTACGACGTTTACGTACACCTGTGCTCCATGAACATTCGAGTCCGATGAAGTATATTTTATACTTAACCTGCACAACAATATTTATTTTTCATTAACAAGTAACAAGGTTGTACTTCACATTAGTTGACGGAGTACAATTAAATTTCTCAACATTCGGCATTAATCTCTGACCGTGCTTTGTTGACATATACCCGATAGGCACTGATCAAGAATTGTTATATACAATTTCAAGTATCACTTTAACAGACGTCCTGACAGTTTGAAGAAATTGTAAGCGACTTGTATCACAATCTTTAATAGTATTATCTTTACTTTTACGAGTTAGGTTTTCTCTAATATTACTTCAGTTCAATGTACTTGTAGCGCGCGAGTAATTTTATTGTATCACAGTATTACATAATTTACGCTATTAGTATCTTTTTTATAATACAGGAGTTTTGAACTGACTACTTAGGTTCCGTACAAAACTTTTTTTTTTCTTACAATTTTTGGGTTTGCATTGATTTTTTATTTATTTGCTTTCGAGTTCAATGAATGCTAGCCAGTTACGACTTACTTTATTTCATAATCTGGTAATGCATTCGATTTTGTAATGATGACTAATGTTGCCTAGATTTTCTCTACTATTTTGTAATTCAACAACATAACACAAATAAACCGTACTACTACTACGACTCTAAATTAAATATACCAAAAGAATAATAGAATCCTTTATTTAGTTGAATTGTATTTCTTTAGTTATTGCCCACAGAA
>JAGDQP010013150.1:0-48536 GCA_022664845.1 Lepisma saccharinum | reverse complement strand
TAGAATTCTTGCGTCACGCTTCTCTTTACCCCGAGGGTTTTTTGTACTGATGCCTCTTATTTTGTAAGGCTGCCTATTAACAAAATTGCATAGTCTTCATACAAAAGATATATTTTGATAGGTGTTACCGTATTCGAGATACGGAGCAAAATCGAAGTTTCGATTTACCTCAACTTGCTGGGGCCCGCAATTGGACCCAAAATCCCCCTGCTATCAACCGTTTTGTGCTAAAGCAAAAGAACAGAATGACAGATGTCCTTTTCTATCATTTGTGAAAATTCTGTGATTGGGATAAAATGGTAATAACTTTTGAACTCCTTCACCGATTTTGACGTGTATGCACCGTTTGTAAGGTATTGAGGATTAAGATTATGATTATGATTCCGGAAGCTTCGACCGCCTATATGGTCTGGGATAAGTGCTATCACCAGAAATGTGAAATACTAATTTTTTATCAAATGGCGCAATGGGGTCCCAGGTAGATCCTACCGATCCATTTTTTTTCTGTGTCTTAGTATGGCAAATAGCTTTCAAATTCAAGTTCAAGCATCAAAATTGGGCTTATAGTTCGCTGGATCCGAAATCAGCTGTATATATGTGAGTGCCGCTAACAGACTCGTTTCTTAGCGTCCCTCATAGAACTCCTGTTCTTCGTGATATATATATATATATGAGCTCTTGCGTAGTCGGTAGCGAGCTCGACTTCGGTGCGAGTGGTCCCGCGTTCGATTCCCGGTGGGGTTTCAAAAATTTCGGTGTTGACCCAGCATCGTAAGAACAATTGGGGACCTGCTGTGAATAAAAGACAGTGGCGATCACAGTGAGAGCTCCTATCCCTACTTGTGTGGTCAGCGTGGGAGCAGTAGACCAACTCCTCCCTTCGGGGAGACGCCTCATCCACTAGTGGATTTATTTTATATATATATAGCGAGAGAGAGAGAGAGAAATTACATTTACTGTAACTTCGCACGCAAGATATTTTGCGTATTTTGCTACTAAATCTTTGTAGATGATAAACGTGAATACCAACTTATTATCAGACATTTTTGGCCTAAAACATGAATATCGTGCCCCATTTTTAAGAACTGATAGAACAAGACGTTTTTTCTTGTCTTTCGTTTATAACGTTAGTGTTCTATGGAATACTCAATTCATTAAGAAAGAAATAATTACCTAGCAACTATAAGTTTCAAAGTTCATTTTGGTTTCTCCATGTTCGGTAAGTGTCTTTTCTACTGGACAATTTAAATTACACTTTTCAGTAAATTTCAACTAGTGACTTATCTAAAGTAAAGATAGTGTTAGGTTCCCTGTTTTGGTTTTTGAAATGCGACTTTCTTAAGTTTTTTTCATTATTTGCTACATACTACAATAAATCATAAATATCTCTCCAGAGCCGAGGACATGTGATAATGTTTTCTGTTAAAGAAAAGAAAATTTCCAACCCTTGCTCGTTCCCGCACACACTCTCAGATTCACACACCGTCGACTCAACGTTAGTTGGGTGGCCTATCTTGCAGGCTTAGAGAAAAATCATGTATAAGAAAGTCATGTGAACATAATTTTGGCCATGATAGTACATATTAGCCCTAGTGCTTGTGCCAGTTTGAATGGGGCAGGTTGTAGAAGGCTGAGGAATCAGTGGGCGGAGTGCAGCTTCTTTTGTACTCGTGCACTTACTGCACAGATATATGAGGCCTCGAAGTGAAACTTGTGAACCCTCTACGGACAGCGCGGTGGTTGTGGGAGCAGGCTCGCCAAGTTGAATGGGTGAAACAATAGCAGCGGGTCAGTGGTCACCGCAGTAGCAGCAGTCCAGGGCGGAAAGCACGCTAGTTTTCCCCAGCTTCTTTTACCCTTCCTGGGTCCCAATCCCAACTACCATTCTTATATTACCTAAACCCACTCCATCCTTGTTGAGCTCCGTCGGTATGCTCCAGGGTTCCAGGCAAAGTGATCCTGGTATAAGAAGCGTCCCCGCCCCTTTGTTTGTGGGAAGCCTAGGCGACAGCTAAGGAAAGTACGCAGTACCAGCTGCAGTTGAGGTAACACATTTCACAATAGTTCTGTAGTTCATCCCCCATTGCTCTTCTCTTACTCTTCTAGTTAGTAGTTAGTGTTATCCAACTAACAAATTATTACCTACCAATCAACCTGGTTAACTTATACCTGTAGTAATTTATATGTAGTGGGGTTTTCGCGGCTTCACCGGTTTTTCCCTCTCTAAAAGTCGTCTCTTTGTTCTTTTCTATTACCCTTTTTCTTCTTTTTTCTCTATCTCCGATGTAGTGGTAAAATGTCTTCGGATAGAAATCTCTAGATTAACTCAGATCCTTGCTTTTTAGTATTCTTATACTAACTGCATGTGGAGATCTCGGTAGAAGTTGGAGAGAGGTCAATCAGCGTGGCGGGACTTTCGGGGACTCTGCTTTCACATTTTTTCTGTTTCTGTATCTGATCGCTCAAAATGTCAAAAGAAATGCATAGAAAATTGGTTCAGTAGTTTAGCTGAGAGTATCTGGAAGTCCGTATCTTGCTTTCATCTTGTTACAGAGGAGGCTTTCAGAAAACGGGGAAAACATGGTAATTCCTAGCATTGTATAGCGTATGTTCTAACGTGTGTCTTACGTAGAGTGCGTGCTACAAGGACTATTTGTGCCAAATATAATTAGTGCTACTTTTCAGAACATAGATCGCAGAGCCTGGTAAGTATCTAGTGCAAAGTATAAGATACAAATTAAAATTTAACGTGCGCTAAAATGTAGCAGGCTGGTTTAATTCATTAGCAAGTGATAGTGATTCAGAGTGACTGAGTGAAAATACCTTTTGAGAGCCAGAGCAGTTTGGTCTACTCAGTGCGTAACAAGTATTGAAGTATTTCAGAAGGACTGTGAGAATACCTTTTAGGGCCAGTTCAGTTGGACTATTCTGTCGTAGCAAATGCCAATGTCTTCAGAGTGTCTGCATGAAAATATAAATGCTCTTTTATGGCCAGAACAGTTGGGTTAAAATATACAGGCCTACTTTTGTAGGTAGTGATACAGTTGTGTTCAGTGATGTTAAGGAATGTATAAAGCTGCTAGTATCGTAATGAAGCAGTTTGTGATGTGAGCAGTCAACAGAATAGTTTCCTACAAGCATACATTGTATGTTGTTAGTGCTGTGAAGTGTGAAATGAAAGATTAATTAAAACAAATAGTGCTGAAATAAGGATACGTATATGGTAAATAGTGTACCTAGTGCGCAAGAAAGCTACTAATACAGTATAAAAAGTGAACTAGTGAAAAAGTGATAAGTAAAACGGTCTTCATGTAAAAGCATACATTCGTTGGGCAATAACAGGTTACAAGTGATAATATTATATAGGCCTACTTTCTGCAGCGTAGTGATACAGTTGCGTTCTGCTCAGTGCGTTAAGGAGTGTATAGAGCTGCTAGTGTCGAAATGAAGCAGTTTGTGAAGTAAGCAGCCAGTAGATCAGTTTCATATAGGCCTACATCGTATGCTGTTAGTGCTGTGGATTGTGAAATGGAGGGCAAATTAAAACGAATAGTGTTGAAATACTGATACAATTGTGCTCAGTGAAGTTAAGGAGTGTATAAAGTAGCTAGTGTTGTAATGTTGAAGATTGTGATGTGAGCAGTCAGCATAATAATTTCATATAGGCATACTTTCCATGCTGTTAGTGCTGTGAAGTGTGAAATGAAGGACTAATAAAAACAAATAGTGTGGATATAAGGCTACGTATGCGGTAAATATAGTAGCTAGCGCACAAGAAAGCTACTAAAACAGTACATGAACTAGTGAAAAAGTTATGAGTTCATGTACAGCCTAAATTTCGTTGAGCAGTAACAGGTTACAAGTGATAATACATACAGGCCTACTTTTCGTAGCATAGTGATACAGCTGTGTTGTGTTCAGTGAGTGAAGGAGGTTATTTAAAATAGCTAGTGTCTAATTGTTGCAGTTTGTGAGGTGAGCAGCCAACAGAACAGTTTCATAAAGGACTATATGGTATGCTATTAAAGCTGTGAATTGTGAAGTGACTTAAAGTAGCTAATGTCATAGTGTTTACGGAGTTGAACAGCGTTTAACTAGTAGTGAAGTCAATGAAATATGGTGATTAGAGTAAGGATGTACAAGAGATAAGGCTGTGTTAAGCGTATAACTCAAGTCTATCTTGGTGCAGCTTCCAGTATTATATAGACTATAATAAGTAGAGAAGCTAGCATAGGTGTTCTGAGAGCCAAAGGTGATATAGGAAGAGTGAAGAGTGTAGTGCACGATTACAATTTTGTTATAAAGTTTTCGGTAGTGACCCCGGCTACGGACTCTGTGATTTTGCCCGTGTTTGGAAAGCCAGAGCCGGAGTAACCAGGGTTAAGGATAACGACCCTTTGGAAAAACAAAAACAAAAAGTAAGTGATACAGGGCTGACCAGTGCGACAATAGACGAAATGGAATAGGACGTGATTACATCAGCAAGGACAGGGGACACAACAATGACGATGGGAACGGAAGTGACTCCCAGGGGCAAAAGAGGGTGCTGTTGGCAGTACGTATACAATTGTGTGACGATGTCAAACATATAATGACAACTGTTTAATTTCAGATGATAGGGAATCTGTAGACAACAACAATGTTAATTTGACAGGCGGGAAGAAAGTCATAGAAGATATGGTTGCTTCCCCGCCCCCTCAGGACAGAGTTACGTAGACAAACTACTAAGCTTACCGGATAATATCACAGATCAATCTCTCAAGTATAGGGTCTTCCTAGAGAAAGACAGTTCTGATAGTGAAACAGATGTAAATTTAAACAAGAAGTACTCTCCAATCACAGTAAAGAAGTGGGACGCTTACATGCACCTGACAAAAAAAAGTTTTAAAATCTGACAGGTAAACCTAACAGACACGGCTTTCAAATAATGGCATTAAGTAAAATGACATACGACTCCATATTAGATTACTTGAAAGAGAACGACATTTAGCACTTTCAAGTAGGACCTTCGCAAGATAAGACAAGAAAAAATGTATTAAGTGGGTTGTCAATTCAAATGCCACCCACAGAAATAGAGGAATTTTTACGTCTAAATCTACAATCAGAACACATACAAGTATACCAAATGGCAAAGAGAGTATACAGTGACACAAACAACAGGAAAACAGAGAAAATAAAATTAAAAATGCCGATCTTTCTTGTGAAATTACATGACACCACAGCAAAAGAAAAGGTAAAGCGACTCAGGCATATTTTTTTCATGGCCATAACTGTGTGGGAGTATGAGACATCATCACTTAACATAATTCAATGACATAGATGTCAAACCTTTGACCATTTTTCAAACGCTTGCAGTTTGAAACCCAGGCGCGTCAAATGTGCAGGGCACCACCAAAGTAAAGACTGCAGAAAGGTCTGTTAACCGAAGATGTGGCACACAAAATTTGGCTAAGGTAGTAAACAAGAAAGTGTGCCAGAGGTTAGAAACATCAGGAATTTCCACACTCAATCAACAGGTCACACACAACAACACCTACGCGATCACCTACTCACACAACAATCCGGGCAATCTCGACAGCAAACCGATAACTCCTCCCCACACTCCGAACTCCTCAAGTTCCCATCCTCAATCCAGATGTCCTCTTGTTGTTAATTCTTCCTCTTGTTAATTAAACTCACACTAAAAAATGGTATGGTTTGAGTAAATATAAAATTACATTTGTCATATTTGAAATTGGGACAGCAATGCTATGGGTTGCAAATACAATACAAGTCTCGCTAATCATGTACTGTCATTACGGCATTACTCATGGTTAGGTGTATTGTCATAATAACAATACGTGATTATGTCTAACCATACTACGAGTATATAGTTACTACAATTGCACCTAGAAATTTATCTAGAGTACCGTGCAGTATTGTTGTTGTAACTATACATATAGTTAAAACAACAATACGAAATTGTTACAATTATATGTATATTTAGTACAACAATAATATATGGAACTACATTGTCGTGATAACTATATGTATCGTTACCACAAAAAACTGTATGGTACAATTGGAAAATTTCTAACAATATATATATATATATATAAAGTTGCCGTAATTCAACTATGCATTATTGTATAATTAGCTATAATGCTAACAAGACATCTCGCTAATTTAACTTCGAACAGGAATTCTACCATAAAATATTGTTTACCCTAGTCTATTCTAAATATGACATTACTTTTAACAATATGTATTGTCATATTGGCAATACACAATAAGCAAGACTTGTGTTTTATTTGCAGACCATAGTATGGCTGTTCCAATTTTAAGTATGAAAAATAGGATTTTATGATTACTCCCATCCATCAACAATATCATGCTACACTTAATCACATCTTTAAAATGTTGAAATAATGATATAAATCCCCAAGATATTTAATTTTCCTCGTCATCGTTAGCTACTTCTCACACAATATTGTAATTTATCTCGAACAAACAAAGATAACTTTCAACCACACAAGCACACAGTGTCTCAGTGAACAGCATAGTGATAGTGACTATATTTCTTTCATTTTCTGCGCATGTGCCTCTAACGACCATACAGTATTATTCGAACAGCAATAAATATATTGTTAAACTTGTAGGTTATAAAGGAATATAGTTCAATTAGCCATAGATATGATTTTACCAGCAATGTAATATTTGACACCCAGATATTGAAAACTTAGCACAAGAGTATCGTTACCGTAGCACAAATGGTTACGATTAATATAATTTTAAAAATACACTTTAGCAATTCTAATATAGCTGGATTTACCAGGGACTTTTTCTATGCACTTTTGCAAACATGGATGAATGTATTAGAAAGTTTCGATAAAAATGCCCATTAATGATTAAACACGTCTAATGTGCTACGTAGTTTTATATGTAACAAATTTAACTAACAAACAAACATAATGGTGGGACAGAAATGAATTATATATTTGTTTCTTCTTTCATGATTACAATGTCAAAGTATGTGTGCTTGCAAATTTTGGCCACTCGAGTGAAATTAATTGGGAAGATATCGATGACACAAAAGTAAAATTTTGTCGGTGTCAAGTGATCAAAAAGTGTGGAAATATCCTTATATTATTAAATTACTAAAAGAAATGGAAGATAAACACACATTAACGAATACTTGGGAGGGCTACCTGTTGGAGGGTATGTTCTTCATAGTTCCTATCTTGAAGTCCATCATATTGAATCTCGATTGATTTTCTTAAGGGGTCATATAATATGTCATTCTGGGATAGAATTTCACAAGAAATACGATTCTGAAGTAAATGTTGCCGTAAATGTATTATTGTGAGAGATAAGGACATGTGCCACTTGTATAGGATAATGATACAATAGCCTAAAACAAGTTTTGTTTGAAATTAACAGGGAAGTGAAACCCAAATGCATAAAAATTGTTCCTGGGTATAGTGCCCTACCGATATCGATTTGGATTAATTTGGATTTTATCTCTTCCGTTCTTTCATATTGTTCACAATAGGAAATTATTAGATAATGGCATTTATTACATTTGTTACCGGAAATGATTATAAATCAACTTACTATTGTTTCAAATTCAAACATGCCAAAACAAAGCATTTATACTAAGTTTTACTTAGTTAACATGAAACAGTGATTAGTTTTGGAAAGAAAGAGTTCTCAATTTTACATAATGAACTACGATGTGCATCGGAAGGCCAAGTTCTGGGTAGAGATTTCCGTAATATTCTTTAAACAAGAAAATATATGTTGATTTTATCGTGAACAAATTTGTGATTACATTTGAAGTAAAAAGTAAACAATTTTGTTCTGACAGAATAAGTTAAAAGAATGATTACCTTACTTGCTTGGCATTAAAGGCAAAACATACTCCCACATTGGTCTCTATTTTAGCTGCATATTTACAGCACTTAAGTATGACTCCGTTCACAACACAGATTTGAAAGAAATCTTCACATGAACTGAAAAATTGAACGAAAACTATAAATGTCTCCTAGATTTATTACTGCAGATACATGTAAAATATGTAGGTTATATTAAATGCTAAATAACAAGGAACATTCGCTAGGTGTTAGAGCCCGATTTTGATCAAAATTCGTACGTAGGTATAGTGCCCAGGTAACTTTACAGCCAAAATTGTAGGTACTGTCGTCAACAAATAACGACAGGGGAACCGGGAAAGATGGAACGTAGATAGCAAATAAATCAAATACAGAGTACGAAAAATACCTTTTCTTTTATAACATGTTAAATATATTGAAAGGGAATAGCTATTAGTGAATACTGGAAAGGATACAATACATGCTGAAGGATATGAGAACAATGGCCGCAATCTTGACTATGCTTCAAAAGTTTTAGTTAGTAAGTGATACATGTGATACAAATCTGTGCTAGAATGTTCCAAGAAACTCAAAGTCAATTTTGGCATAACTCTAATCCTGTATGCAAAATGACACGTGAAATTGAATTGCAGAATGCATGAAACAGAATGATGATAAATGTTGGGCAGGATTATGTTGGAAACTATCATCTTCTGGCCACAACGTGAAGTGTACCATAATGTTTTAAATACACTAACGGAAGATGAAGTTCCAATTTCAAGAAGGCATAATGCTAGATCGAAGTGAATTTCTCCAGGTAAATTCCACGTGTCATGTTGTCATACATGATTAGAGTTATGCTTAAATTGACTTCGTCATTTGGTTTCTTGGAATATTCCAGCACAGATTGATATATCTCATGACCCACCTACTATTTAAAAATGTTGCAGCATAGTCAAGATGCCCGCTTTCAAGATGGCGGCCATTGTCGCCATACCCTCCAGCATGTATTATCTCCTGTCCAGTAACCATAGTCATTTGCTTTCAATATATTTAACAGCTTATAAAATAAAATGCATTTTCTCTACTCTTTATTGGATTTACTTAATCTGTACATTCCATCTTTCTATGGTTCCCGCCGTCGTTATTTGTTGACGGCAGCACCTATAATTTTGGTAGTGAAGATTTACCGAGGCACTGTACCTACATAAGAATTTTCATCACAATCGGGCCCTGACATTTGGCGAGTCTTCCTTGTAGGAAAATGTTATTTTATTATTTTTGTTTAAACCTTACGACCCCAATGGTTAATAAATTATGATACATTATATTTTATAAGTGTTTTATATTTTGGGGTTCTTTCAAACATACACTTGAAAAGGTTGTTTCTTCAATAATAGAATAGCTTAGTATGACCATCAAGGTTACATGAATGTTTCCTACAATCATTCTTGTACAAATTAATGTATTAGCATATTCCATTAGCATGGTATTTTTTCTCTCTGTTCTATGATGTTCGTGAAGGTGTCATTTGTATAGGATTAAGGTATTTACGTAACTAAACTTTTGATTAAGCCACTTTTAAGTCATGGTTCTTGTATTTTTCCTTTTCAAGGTGAGAGTACAGGATTTCATCTTTCTCTGTAAGTGAAATTTCATATCAGTCCAAGCATCATTTTCTCAATCTCACCATTTGGTTCCTCGCTTAATACCACATTGAAAACAGGTTTTAATATAAGCGAAATAGGATTTTGGTGAGCGATATTTCAGCAAATATATGTAGTTAATTGTTTGATAAATTTATGTTTTCTTCTCAAAAGACCTGCGCGACTCAGACGTTTCTGCACAAATAGCAATATTGGTTTCATGTTTACCAATTTGTATTTTTATGACTTATATTGCTAACAAATTGTCGTTCTTTCAGTAGATTTATGCTTAATTACTTTCATAATCTAATGGTGGGTTTCACCAATCTTCGTTAGACCTTAACGAATTATTAATTAATTTTAAGCGCTTAAAAATACATTATATTCATTAACTAATACTTCATTAAGTTGTAAACAAAGGTTGGTGAATCCACCCTAAAAATTCTTTATATAAAAGGCGTTTTAGCATTGTTATACGATATTTCAAATTTGAATTGATCCATTAGAGACTCAGCAAATTATGTATTGAAACTTAGTTTATCAGTGTTTGCATTGCAGTCTACATTTTCCTTAGCGGCGGCGACTTACGTGAGCTCGGTAATACGTGGTTTAGGCCACAGAGTAGTGGCAATGTATAGCCTGGTCAGATGCGTTACGTTTCCAATTGGTACCCACAGATGGTACAGTCCAGGTGTAGCGCAGACCCATGAAGCCATGGACCCAAGCTGTCAACAAGGCACTCTGCAAGCTGGTGGTGGTTCAGGTATGATGTGGGGCGTGTTTAGCTGGTATTGTTTGGGTCCTATGGTCCACTTGAAATGGATAATGACTGACCAGCGCTATGTTCTACTGCTTAGTTACCATGTGCGTTCCTTTATGGAATTCGTGTACATTGCCGACAATGGCATTTTCCAGAATGACAATGGGCAATGTCAACGGGCCGCAATGGTGATCGACTGGTTTGAGGAACATTCTGACAACTTACAATGCATGATTTTACCCTAGATAGTTGGTAATGAACCCTATGGAGCACATGTGGAATATCATCGAACGGGCTATTCGTGTCCAGGACCTTCAACAATCACCGCATTGTGGATGAAAATCAAGACTGCATGGTTACACATTCCTCCAGCGGCCTACCAGCGACTACTCGTGTTTCTGCTATATCGAGTTGCTGCACTTCGCCTTGCTCGAAGGGGTCCTGTACGTTATTAGGCACGTACCCCATAGCTTTTGGCACTTCAGTGTATAAGCTATATAATATATAGTACATGTTTTTGTATTTTTGATTTTATTTTATTTTTCTGTATTGATAATCGAATTCTATAAATGTTAGCTATATTCAATTGTTCGTACTGATGTACTTTTGTCGTGGCTAAATAATGCGCATAATAGATTTTTCGTCATATCAAGATATACGAGGCTACCTTAACTATACATGCATATCTATAAAAATATGAGTTAAATGTTAGAAAATGTTATACTTTAACTTATAATACGAAACGAGAATAACACATTGATAATCATGTAAATAAAGTTCAAATGTAAAATAAGATATAAATGTAAATTACTTCAATCATTATATAATTGCAGGAAAATGAGCAAGAACAACGCCTTTAAATAAAACAGTTATACAGAAGATAAAAAAAAAAGTTTCAAAATGTGCCTCTTTTAAGTGAACCATGACGTCATAACGTATTAAAATGTATAGAAAAGATAAAGAATAAATAATATAAACTTACACCACAATCGCGGAAAATAAGTCCTAAGTTAATCAAACGAGAACTGGGCTACAAGAAAGAACGTCTATCCATCAAAAAGTTATGATTAACCAGGTCTTACGGTGTCCCTGACTTGAACCCGTTAAAGGGTCGAGATGGAGACATAAACACAGGGTATAGCCTACCCCGGTTTTGAGAAGAACATTTTTAGTTATCTGTACTCTTCACGTTCACGCATCAAAACCATGTAAATATCAAAGGAGGAAGGGATAGAAAGAGGGCTAAAATAAAATAATGTATTAGATTACAAACTACAATGTTGTAGAACCTTTTACTAAATTATATTAAAAATGAATATTTGGCACAGTAAATAGTATCTGAAAAGTGAATACACGCACGAATTACTTTTCACTACGAATTAATATTTTATTATACTCACAGGTTTAATTTGCTTTTGTCAATGTCACAAAAGTAAACGCTAGGCACCGAGCTGTTCCATGTCCATTCATTATCAATTACTTCGTAGGATACGGAACTATAGTAATAGGTGTTCCATAGTGAATGAGTAGCTAGCCAGCAGAGATAAGCTAACGTGATCCAAACTACCGCCCAAAATGTTCTACAAAAAGCAGAAAATAATTAACGTTTATACATTTAAATTTGTAGCAATCAGAAATTAATTTGACGCAAAGTTTCTATATTAAATGTAATAGATAACGCTGGGAGAAATATCAGGCTAGTAAAGTAAGTGTGTTAACTGATGTTTCAAGTACATAGAAAGTATCTTATAAAATATTTTGTTATCGAAATGTTAGACTTTATGAAGAATTATCGTATTATTGTTACTCATGTAGAAGAAAGAAATTGTTATAACCTGGAATCAAATCCAGGCCCTTTTTAATGCAAAACTAAGTGTATTGGTAACTTAGCTGTAACAACCCTGGTTAGATCTATTTGAATTTAAATTTGGTTACATTTATCGTAACATAAAGAGATATACTATTGTTGAAGTGCGTATTACCTCTTATGGATATCTGTAATTGAAAGTAGTTATTTTGTATTTATCTGAATAATAATTTCGGGTAATTTTGAGGATTTCACTGCTGATGTCTGGGCGTAAAAGTTAGTTAGTCTTTAATTTAGGTTTCCATACATTAATATCCAAATTACTTTCTAATGACTAGTATTAAAATTATTTCAGTGTAATAAATCAACCAGCATTTTGCAACTGCTTTTGACTACAATCACTATTTCTGTATTGCTATGCATGTTTGTAAATTGTAATTAACAGTACTTTATTTACATAAATAATCAATGAGATTCTTCATGCCTATTACTTTCTTGTTTTTCGTAAGTTTCGTGATTGATGTTTAAATCCTCTTGCTTAATTATGAACGTACTCTTAACTAACAAGTACACCTCACCACTTCGCCGTTGCATTAGCAAAATAGAACAACTGCTGTCATAAAATAGGGATGAATATAAGATATTAATAAAAATTTTAGCTGCTAATGAACACTAGAAATATGGAAAAACTAAATCGAAACATGACTGTCGGAAACTCATGTGCAATAGAATTTGATAGTTCCAAGACCGATCTTTTTTTTAAAAAAAAAAAATAAATGGGGGCACAATAGTTTTGACTTCAACTATGTAAATCTGGTTAGGAGGTCTGCTTTTCATGGCACTTCCAGACTATAAGCGTCATTTTGAGATCCGAAATATTCGATCGGCGTCATTTTTTTCAAATGAAAAGAGGGCCATGTGAGGTATCAAACTATCTAATGACATTTTTCGAGCAATATCATACACTAATTAATCTGTGCATATCTAGAATGGTTTACAACATACAGTACTTTGCATGTTGACAAATTCGCTGTTTGTAGTAGACAGAGGCGGCGTTACGTGAGTGCGGGACCTAGGGCAATAATGACCCCGCGGTGCCAAATACAAGTAAAAATCGCTGAGCGCCGAAATGTTACATCTAAAGCCGATAAAGCAGTAAGCAACTTCCCCCTAAATGCTTCCCCTCACTTCTTCCTTTCATTCCTAACCATAAATTTATTACTAAATATTCTCTTTTTTAATGAACAACGGTTTCTTATGAAAAAAAATCCGACATAATTTATTTAAAGAAAGTACAATATATTTTTTAAAACTGCATTGCAAATTACAAGTGCACTGTCAATTTCGATATTCATGATGACGTTTTTTCAGAGCACCATGAACACCTAATAAAAAATCAAGAGTCTCAAATGTCACAAAAATGAATGCCTGAAATATTAAAAGCATACTTCTTCGGCACCACGAACCAGTTAATCGGATCATCAATATATCCTGATTTACAAAATGCATCCTATAGAAGCATTCCTGTGTCGAGAAGACTAAAAAGGATTGTACACAAAGGAATACTGAGTCAGAATAATCTGTCATGCAGTTTTGAATGGAAATGTTCGTCCTTTATTGCATGGTCACATATAGTACGCCAATATGTTTTGTATTGTCCAAAAAAATAATACGTCCAAAGGTAGAATTATGGCAGTGGTTCCACTTGGAATTTGTCGCACTTCTACTGCTTTCCCAGATGGAGCTATTGAACGTCGCACCTCTTGATTATTAAATGATGCCTAGCTGTCTACCATAAGTAAATTCCTGCTAAATGCATTAGGCAGATAGCAATTCACATACCATTCTCGCAGTTCATGTAATTCCATTTTACCATACGTATATTGATGCTGTCACAAGTATATTGCTATTTCTCTGCACTAACCTATTAAATCCAGTCTGCAGTGTTACAATCCGTTCTTCCTGGAGAATGATGAACAGCTTACCAACTAACTCTTCCTTTAAATTAGTTATAGGCGTGATTGTGTAGGAATGCGTCATCGCATTTATATTCATTGGAAGGGTTTTAATTTTCTTTTTGCCTTTTACATCCAAAGTTTTCGGGCGATCCATTTCAAATTGAAAGCAACTTTCGTCAGCATTACAGACATATTTAAAGTGAAAGTTAGGTACTGTATGTTTGATGCTGTCAACGTAGTATTTAGCAGTCGGCACTATGTGTGGCTGGCGCTCATGATGAAGTCTTGTTTTAAATGTTGTCATTTTTCGTAGCCCGATATAAAAATGTCGTTTGAAGTACAGTAGCCATGCCTCCAAGGCTTTAAACTGTTCATACCCAATATCACGAGCAACAGGGCATGCCATTCTTTGTATATCACTGTCAGATATATCTTGCAAAAGTACTTCACGTGCGTGTATAAACTGCACGTATAATGTCGTCCGTGAAAGGGAACTCTTGTCTTCGCGTTATAGATCTTGATTCTTTTTCTTGACAACACGATCGTATGTCCACTCACTAATACGAAATCGGTTACATATTGTCTTTTACCGTGTTTTCGATGTTGTGTCATGTATTCAATAAGTTTTTATTCGTCTTGTAAACTAAGAGTGAAGTTTGCGTTTCACTGGTGATGGAAGTGATGCGTCTGACGTACTCTCTTCGACAACACTGACCTGCGAATTTAAACTTTTTGATCATTTCATAAACTTAATAATGTGTTTCTTTATATTTCAGGCATGCTGAATCCGAATCTGAGGTCATTTTGTTTCCATCACATCAGATTTATTTGCAAAATCAAAATCAAAATAAGCATATAACCTGTACGCGCCGGCTGGGGATTTTAACGAAATCGTAAACTCTTACGTCGTGGACTCTGGTGACCCCCCTAATTATCACAAAGTCATGATTCATACATAGTTGGAAATCTTATGGATTACTGATTCCAACGATGTAACTTTTGTGCCCCCCGTGCTCAACCCGTAGAAGACGAAGAAGAAGAAATTTAAAAAACACTGAAAACGCAACATTTTCCAGCTTGTGTTGGCCCTGGCAACACTGTTCTTCCTCGTACTCCGGCAAAAAACTTCTCACGCGTAGGCCAAACATTAGTAACAATTATGTAAATAAAATAAAAGACGTGGGTTCAATAATAAGGGAGATAATTCCGAACCTTGTACCTACGTGCAACCCTTGTACATTTTGTACCACAGTTAGGAAACCCTGGCGACGCCCCTAATTGTCCGATACACACGAATGATACCTCGTTGGAAAGCTTATGGTACACTCTTCCCAACGACATATACTTTGTGCCCCCTGTGTACAACCTGTAGAAGAAAAAGAAGAAGCGTCCTTAGAGGTCAGACGAATAAAAATGAAACATGATATTGTTTTGCATATATACATGTTAAATTCACTCAATCACCGCAATTAAAATAGTGATATTTTTATCGTCTGTAGCATTATGGCAAGCCTACAAGTATCTGGCAACAATGCAGCGTTTCATCTAGCACCGGTTTCTTGAGTTCTTATCGGTTGCAGTGGTGTTGCGCAATAGTGTAAGTCGTGCATTTGTTGTAAGCAGATTTGAGTCCTAATAGGTTAACACTGAGTAACTGTGTTTTGTTAAACTTTAAGCAATATTCCACGTCGAGGATGCAAGAACAGTCCAGATACATTCTGCTATGTGTATGGAAAGTTCGTGCCGCTAAAACAACGACGCGAGATAACAGATTTCGTGAAGAAGACCTACGGTTCGTACTTCGGTGTAAAACTCGGTGGCCAGGACAAGCAGTGGGCACATCATAAGGCATGTAGGACCTGCATAGAGCAAAAATTTACTAATAGAAAAAATTTACTATTCGGAATCCCCATGGTGAGGCGACAACCTACAGACCACAGTATGGACTGTTACTTTTGTTCCGTGAACGTTAAGAGATTTAACAACCGAAACAAACGTAGCATTGTGTATCGAAGCAATATTCCGTCTGCAATTTTACCAGTTCCACATGGTCCTGAAGTACCTGTTCCCCACCGTCCGGAACACTTACATGATTGTCCCTCTTCTGAATGTGGATCTGAAGTGGCCGGTGCTAGCACAGACTGTGATTTTGTCCCAACAGATTTTGACAAGGAACCTAAACTTTTCGAACAAAGTGCGTTAAATGACTTCGTTAGAGACCTCGGTCTTACGAAGGAATCTGCACAGATACTCGGATCCAGACTCAATGAAAGGAACATGTTGGCACCTGGTACGACCTATTACTGGTACAGAGATCGCGAAAAAGAATTTGCACCCTTTTTTTCTGAAGAGGGACCTTTTGTTTATTGCAACAACATTCCGGAGGTTTTGCATAAAATTAGGGTTATCACAGTACGACCCC
Source organism: Lepisma saccharinum (assembly GCA_022664845.1). Lineage (NCBI taxonomy): Eukaryota > Metazoa > Arthropoda > Insecta > Zygentoma > Lepismatidae > Lepisma > Lepisma saccharinum. The sequence continues at coordinate 32,093 of JAGDQP010013150.1, read as the reverse complement.
ATCCAATGGAGACTGTTCATTGATGCCTCAAAGCGTAGTTTGAAGTACGTCCTTCTTCACAATGAAAACAAACTTGCATCAATTCCCGTTGCACTTTCAGTTATTATGCGAGAAACATATGAAAATCTTGTTTTCATACAGTATCAGGAACACAGTACAGTATCAGGAACACAACTGGCAAGTGGCAAGTGTGCGCTGACTTTAAGGTGATCGGTATTCTTTTAGGTATGCAAGCAGGTTACACAAAGCACCCATGCTTCCTATGTGAATGGTACAGTCGAGCGAGGTCACAACACTGGCCCAAGAAAGAATGGCCACGTAGAAAGTGGATCGTGGGCTCTAAAAACATAAGGGAACCAAGTATTGTTGACAAATCAAACGTATTGTTACCTCCTCTTCATATTAAGCTAGGCATTATGAAGCAATTCGTTAAAGCTTTAGATACTGAAGGTGAATGCTTTAAGTTTTTGTGTAATCGTTTCCCAGCCATCAGCAATGCCAAAATCAAAGCGGGTATCTTCACAGGCCCTGATATCAGAAAATTGCTGCTGAATTCTTATTTTGAGAAAGTCATGTGTGCAGCAGAACGATCTGCTTGGCAATCATTCAGAGATGTAGTGTGTAACTTCCTTGGCAACACAAAGACTACAAATTACAAACAAATCGTGGAGAGAATGCTTGTATCTTTCCAAGATTTAGGCTGTAATATGAGCTTAAAACTGCACATGTTACATTCACATTTGGATTATTTCCCAGAGAACCTTGGACAACTTAGCGATGAGCAAGGAGAACGATTCCACCAGGATCTCCGGGAAATTGAACGTAGATATCAAGGGAAATGGAATACAAACATGCTTGCAGATTACTGCTGGTTACTGCAAAGAGACATCCCTACTGCACTTCACAAGCGAAAAGCAACTCAAAGAGGATTCTTCTTATAGGTGTGCATATCTTGAAGTGAAACCTTGACAATACTACATGTCAGCATATGTTTTCATTATATTGTGATGTGTTTTAACCTGTTACTGTATTAACTCTATATAGGAGATTGACAGAACTTTTAATTTCCATTGTGATTTTGCAAAAGCTACCAATATGACTCCATTTGAATTCATCAAGTGGGAGATATAAATGTAATTATTTTAGTTGCGGTGATTGAGTGAATTTAACATGTATATATGCAAAACAATATTATATGTTTAATTTAATTTTTATTTGTCTGACCTCTAAGGACGTTTCTTCTTTTTCTTCTACAGGTTGTACACAGGGGGCACAACGTATATGTCGTTGGGAAGTGTGTACCATAAGCTTTCCAACTATGTATGAATCATGACTCTGTGATAATTAGGGGGGTCACCAGAGTCCACGACGTAAGAGTCTACGATTTCGTTAAAATCCCCAGCCGTACAGGCGCGTACAGGTTATATGATTATTTTGATTTTGATTTTGCAAAGAAATCTGATGTGATGGAAACAAAATGACCTCAGATTCGAATTCAGCATGCCTGAAATATAAAGAAACACATTCTTTAGTTTATGCAATGAAACCATCGCAGGCCACTGCAATTAGTGTTCTGTCAGCATAGTCGGAATCTGTTGTGTGATTATCCCCTTCTGCTTCTACACTAGTTTCTTGATTGATTATCTCATGATGCGCCTCCTCTAGAACATCCAGAGTGTATTTCATTTCGAATTCTAGTTCTTCATCCGCTAGGAATCCAATTATATCATCTGCGATTTATTTTTCAATTTCTGATAAATTTGTTGCTTTGTGCTTGAACCGTAATGTGAGCAACTGCTGCAAGAGGTGCATGGCAATGTTTGCCTTATTTGACGCCATGGCGCTTCGTTTCTTGTCTGTATTTGTTGCACACACATTCACTAAAACACACACGCACTCTCCTCACGGAATTTCAAACACAATACAATAAACGAAATAATAATTCCTCACGAGAAACACTTCGAGTTCCCAGATAGAACTAAAAGAGAATAAATATTTCCTGAATTTAACTCGTTACAAAAGATTATCTCTGTGGAATAGTACCCGCTGCACGTAAGCTCCAACCTTGCACCGTAGCTGCTACGACCAGGAATGCCATTAGCAGCCAATATTTCTGTTCTCTTCATCGTGGTGCCCCGTACTGCTTACAGTCACTGTTTCAATGTGCAAACGCAGCAACGAAGTGGCGAGGTTAGAACCATTTATGAATGCTAAAAACTTGCATTTCTCGCATTGCTATAATTTTGTCCCCGTAAGAATGCTATCAGTGGAGCTATGTTCATTGCCACTGTAGTTATCTGTTACCTGCTACAAACAACGAATTTGTCAACATTCAAGGTACTGTAAGTTGTAAACCATTCTAGATATGCATAAACTAATTAGTGTATGATATTGCTCGAAAAATGTCATTGTTGTTTGATACCTCATATGGCTCTCTTTTCATTTGAAAAACAACCCTCCTACCCGATTTACATAGTTGAAGTCAGAACTATTGTGCCCCCATTTACTTAAAAAATCGTTCTTGGAACTTTCAAATTCTATTGTACATGGCTTCCCTACATTCAAGTTTCCATTTAGTTCTCCCTTTTTTCTAGTGCTCACTAGCAGTTAAAAGTTTTGTTAATATGTTATATTCATCCCTACTTTATGACAGTACTTGTTTAATTTTGCTAACGCAAGGGTGAAGTGGTAAGGTCTAATTGTAAGGTACAGGGACCCAATATGACCTACCATAGTTTTGGTTTCCAAGGTTTTCTAACGAGTCAAATAAAATTCTGATGGACATGGTTAAGATAAACACTAATTAGAGTGTACGCAACGAAATGTTTTAATTAGTAATAAAATTAATTAACTCTATAGCTTACGGAACTCGCAAGTTCATCGCCGCAGTAACATACGTTCACCACTGGATGCTATCCAGGGCAAGATCAAGCCAGTTTTCATCACGAACGCCTACTTCTCAAAGATCGCTTCTAATATTGTCCTTCCAATGACGCCTCGGTCTTCCCAACGGTGTGTTTTCATTCAGCTTTCCAACCAGGATGGAATATAAGTCGCCATGATTTAATTATTCTTACAACATATGGTGAACCATTCAGTTCGTGAAGTTCTTCGTTATGCACTCTCCTCCATCCTGCCTCCAGTTATCTCGTCCTGTTTTGGCCCGTATATCTTTCTCAAAATCTTAGTAATAGAGTAGGAAATGATTTATACAATTGGTAGGTGTTGGCCATAGTGAGCACTGGGTACCCAATATAGCCTATGATTTGCGTATGTATTTTGTGTTTGAGAACGTAGAGGTTGTTGTACTATTTGTTGTTGTACTTGAAATGTAAGTATACTAATCTTTTATATTTCACAAAATATGAAGAAAACATAACATATAAGAAATTCTACAAAATGTTAATTTAAAAGAAATCTAAAGATATAATAAGACATTTGATATATTTAAACTGCATGTTAAGTTTGATGACAACATTTATATTAATATTGATTTGATTGTAATGTATTATTCAAATATAACTTTGGGCTTGAATATTGTTTCCTTTCCAAAGACGAAACAACATATTTTATATTTCTTACAAATAATTTTGTTTGGTCGAACTTACAAGCTATATTGATTGCCCTTGACATAATAAATATATTGCACAATATCAACACTGAATCTTAAATGGTATTAAAGTTTTAATTAACCAACGAAATAAGAAGAAATGCACTAATTGTTAGTAACAAAAATAACTTGCTAGTTTATTTGCACAAATCATTACGTCATAATAATTAATTGCGAAATATTACAACAGCCCAATACGAACAATGTACGTTGCACTCTGCTCAACGTTGCTTAAAACACTAGCGTTTATATCTACTGGTTTGTATTTAAAACACTCTTAATGATCTTCTTCAGATACAAAACCGCATTTTAAAGAATACAACGAATAGAGCATATGATTCTTATTGTTTGTAAATTTTAAATAGCAACTTCGGAGTTTTTTGTGCGCTTGTCCAGTATCCCGTATCGTCTGCAAACAGGCCTAACTTTGTGTGTAATTGACTTGGTTGTGGTGTATTATTGACATATTAGGTAAAGGAATGTTCTCAGGGCCGCACCTTGAGGGACTCCGCGCTGAATGCTAATGGTGTCAGAGCAATTTCTCAGGTTTTCGGTACCATACGAGCCCTTGACTGCTAACAACTAGACCTATTATTTTTTTAATTATGTAATGAACAAAGAAATGGGAGAAACTTTTCCTTCTATATTTATGTGAATTTGCTTCACCAATCTGTTCAACTAAAGGTTTCTTTATTTTCAGTTTAAAAAAATAATTAATTAACTCCACATTGGAAGCTAATCTTTTACCTGGTGATGAAATTAGAGGAAGGTCTTCCAATATACTTAATGGTATGCCAAGAAGAATGGACAAAGAATTCCTTAATTGCGTTGAAATCAGCTGCAACAAAAGACGGGACTCCTCTATTTCTGAACACTTTCCATTTTTCATTGCCACCAAATCTGAAATAAATTCCATTTACTGTGTATATAATTCAAATTAACTTAATCCTGACAATTCTTAAAGGTGTAGCCTAATATACAAACTAATGTTGCTGTTTTCGTAAATTTCAAACTAATGCTTCATTAAAAAAATACGATAGGTCTGTGTTGTAGGAAAAGAACTAAGCGAAATGTGGACCTATTTTAAAAACCATGAACGAAACACAACCCTCAAGTATCAACATACTATGAAACCCCATGGTCACTGACTGACTGATAGATCATCAAATATCCCAGGCTAAACAACTGGAGCTAGAGACACCAAATTTCAAATGAAGGTGAAGGACCATGAGCAGGTAAAGGAAAGAGGGACATTTTGAAAAAATCGCGATCATGGATCAAAAATGGCCGCAAAACCCATTCTTATATGGAATTCATAGCCTAAATAGCTGGGCATACACAAATGAAATTTGGTACGAATGCACATTATCACTAGTAGGTTACGGGAATATTACCAAATGATGAAACATTAGCCATATTGAATCCAAAATTACAGACCCTAAAAATCTATTTTTCACACTGTTTGAGCTAGAGATACGAAATTTAGCATGAAGGTGTATTATGACGAGTAGATTAGGAAAATATTACATTTCGGAAAAGCAATCTTGGACTAAAAATCGCCGCCCCATTTTCCACACTGTTTGAGCTAGATAAACGAAATTTTACATGAAGGTGTACCATCACATTAGGTCACGGCAATATAAGGAAACATTTAAAAAGTCGTCAACTTGGATCCAAAATGGCCGACAATAAAACAATTTCCAAACAATTGAAATTAGAGAAATGAAATTGTGTATGCAGGTGTATGACCAAGAGTAGGTTACAATAGATGGGGCAAACTCACCCTTGGGGGCGCATTCCCCCCCCCCCCGTGTCCATATAGTATACAGCCCCATGGTCACTGACTGACTCACTCACTCATTGACTGATCAAACTTCCCAGGCCAAACTACTGAAGCTAGGAACATAAAATTTGGTACGAAGATGTATGCCTATGAGTAGATAAAGAAAAATATACGACAGTTTGAAAACGTTGCCATCTTCGATCCAAAATGGCCGTCAAATCTATTGTTGCATAGAATACACAGCAAAACCCGTTGAGGTTAGTGAAATGAAATTTGGTATGAAGGTACATTATCATTACTAGGATACGAAAATATTACGAGATGTATTCAAAGACGCCATCTTGGATCCAACATGGTGGACGCTAAAAAACCTTTTAGTACACCTTTTGAGCTAGAGATATACGAAATTAGGTATGAAGATGTATGACGAGAGTACCTTAAAAATATTACAAAATGTTTAAAAGTCGCCATCTTGGATCCAAAATGGCGGACTGAAAAATCCTCTTTTACACCGTTTGAGCTAGAGATACGAAATTTAGCATACAGGTGTACTATCAAGAGTAGATTACGAAAATGTTAAAACGTTTTGAAAACGTCGTCATCTTGGATTCAAAATGGCCGTTCAAAAATCCATTTTCCACACCGTTCCAGCTAGAGAAATTAAATTTTATATGAAGGTGTACCATTACAAGTAGGTCACGACAGTATAAAAAACGTTAAAAATATCGTCATCTTTAATCCAAAATTGCCGCCCAGAAACCCATTTTTCAAACCACTAAAGCTAGAGAAACGAAATTCAGTATGAAGGCGTATGAACAAGACTTATGACGTGCGTTCGGGGTCAAGAAGGTATCCACAAAGTAATATTGAGGATTATGTAAATTTGATGAAATACCTCGCAACAGAGAAACACACACAGGATGCATTAATCATGAATAAAACACTATTTTTAAAGTATTCGTCGGCGGTATCCTCACTCTTATATCTCTTTTTATTGCCTTCTTGGTACATTTGTATTTTTTTTATAGTAAATGAATAATCGATTCATTCAACAAAATATTATCCTTTCTTTGGTTGATAGTCCTTTCAGCAACTATCATTAATGTTCCACCATCGTTTTTGCGACAACATATCACTATACAGATTCCTGTATGATTTCTTATGTGAATGATTATGATCAATTACAAAAATGAATATAAAAGTTCCAATACTTCTCGTTATAGTCAGTGAAGATTATTATTTAAAAATGTCCACGTAATCAACTTATATAAAAATATAATATAGGAATCCACCTGTTTACTTCTTGAATTACTTTTCTGTTTGATATTCATGAAATATAATAGACAACATGAAATGAGAAAAAGGAGCTGAATGAAGATATATAAATCAACCTATTAAGAACCTCTCCTAACAAAGATTGTCCTAATGTACTCAGACTAATCAGAAATTCGTTTGAAGATCATCAGTTAATTCCAACCTATACATTTATTTAGTAGCATTAACGCATTCCTATTTTTCGACTTTTCTTCTGACTCGATAACACAACAAAATCCTTGGTTTTCTCCGCACTACCTTACACAAATATTGGTGCTGAAAGGCTGATTGAATATCACATCTTTGATACAACGAAATGTTCCGCTTTAATTTCGCAATGACACTAGAAATTATGCAATTTACGATTCCTAGTTACAACAAACGTTCCACAATACATTAAGCCATTTGTTCTTAGACATCAGTTCGTACTCCATCCTCGGAAGAACAACATTCAGAAGAATTAAAAATATTATTTCGAACGAGTACAGCGGCACGTATCGGAATCCTACTCATGCTACAAAAGTTCATGTTAAAACGCGACTTCACTTGAAACAGACTCTCTTCATCGAAGTCCTCGGGTTCGGAGTCCGAAAACAATGTATACGCATTCGTCCGTGCTGACGTCATAGATATACTCATCACTCCTGACGCTGACGTTAGTATTCTTCATAAACCAGACAAATCCCTGTTGACATGCCCGCTCACCAACGACTTGGTTTGCGCTGTGGGGGCTACAGCCAAAAAAAGTAGCAAACTTCGGGTTCACAATCGCTAACCACGGAACTTTTCAGCAGTCCGCTGGAATTACAGCGAACTAAACCAGCTACATTTAAAATACGAATAATGACCCAACTGTCCTTGGTCTCGGACTATTCTTAAATTCAGTGTTGGTCTGACTAAAGTTTTTTTTAGATTGCTACTCGGTTTGCTGATTAACCACCCGTCAATGGAGTACACCCTTTACTTCGGGAATAGGATTTACGGCAAGGGGGATATTCTGGAAGGTGAGGTGGTCTAAGAGGTGTTTCAGTAATTTCTTTATTATCCTTTATTTTGTTAATCTCCAATTTCAATGTGGACACTATAAGCTTTGCTTGTAGCCATTATAGTGGGTATTGGATCAGTGATGATGAGGTGAAAGAGATGAGCATGATGTGCACTACCTTGACACGAACAGACATATGAATGATGGTCTTCTTGCCCAGGCGCTACTCTGGGCTAATTAATGTAAGACACGTGAGGCCCTGCTAGTACATAGATGGTTACTGGGCGATAATGTAGATGCTTGATGGTATGATTAATGAGTAGATATCTATGAAGTCAGGATCTATTTAAACTGCTGTTTCTAGAGGGTTTGTATGGACTGGAACATATGGACCGGAGTAGGTTGCTAGGAGATTGGAATTTAGAACAGTGCGTGCAGCAAACTGAAAGGTGCTTCAGTATTTCATGGCGTTGAAAGGGGTACAGGTTTTGTAGTGCAACAGTGATGGAAGTCAGAAATTGTTCTATGGTAATAGGTTGTGAAGTAGACGCTATGGGTGGAGACTGTGGTTTTGATTCTGGGTTTCGTACAGGCACTACAAATCCAAGGGTTTCAGTGTTTGGTTGAGGTCTGCCTTTGCATTTGTAACTGAAAGTTGGGTGTATCTCGCCACATGTGTTACACTTTGGATTTTGTTGAAGGTTATTGCATTCTTTATTGTGGTGGATGTTAAGGATGAATTATGTAAGGTTATTTAATCAGCCGAGAGTATATATAAAATCCATCCCATAAATGAAATTAATTAATTCTTATCAGTTCAGTAGATTTCATTTAATTAACTGCATTATATTGTACTGACATATATTCAAATGGTTTGTTAAGGAAAAGTTCCTGAATTCTGATAATGCACATTTCGATTGTTGACATTATTAACCAGATACAAATTACTAAAATTATATCCAAATTATAATTCCACCTCAATTGCACATTCATAAATTCTCACCTAAAATGCAGTTTCCATTCCGCAAGTAACAATACATTTCAATTACTATAACATTACACTGTCAAACCATAAAACTGTGTTTCTAAAACAATATTAGTGTTGAGATCACCATTCAAATCGGTAACCATTTTCAGAACTGAAAACAAGAACAATTGAACCAAAAGAAGTTAAATGTTCTACATTGTAGAACTGTGACCAAATCTTTAAATGAACTATTTACGAATTTTCCTAAGTTATTAATTCGTTTCACAATTCTAACAATCCACTTCTTTATTTTGTTATTTTTTGTTTATATAAACGTTATAGTGTAACAGTTCCATACTACTGAATCTTTCTGTTTTCCACTCTCTTTTCTCCTTTGAGTAGTTCACACCTATCTAGAGCGGATTTAAGATCTTTAGATTAGTTTATAGATACTACATACTTTTGTACCACCCTATACAAAACACATCAAGTAATAAAAATTGATTAGTTTCGTAGTAATGCATGCTATCACTCATAATTACCATATATGTGCGCACAATCTCAAAAAGCAATCTTTATGCTATATAAAGTCACCAGAACTTGATAAAATGTGACCAACAAAAATTATTTACAACATATAATGTTTATGAATTCGCTAAAATGTATTTAGTCCATAAGCATAATAGTTTCATTAGCTTATGTTTAAAGCTTCTAATAATTTAAGAGCATCTTTTATAACTTCCTCTGTATATCCGTGTTCTATCCATAATGACCATACTGAAAATTCTGCAGTGATGGCTGGAAGATGGATGTACTACTGTAATCCTGCGTTACTTAATACTTCTTCGGGAGAACTTGAATTAAGTTGAACGGGTTTTATACATGAATCCGTATCTTCTAATGTATCTTGCCCTTGAGTATGAGAAACTTAATTTACGTTCTTGAGCTGATTGCTTTCACCATCTTTCTCTTCAATTGTTGTGCAACTTGGTGTAACTGCCGTTAAGTAATTATACTTTGTATTGTATGGTGTCGAGCTACTTGTGTTCGATGGAGGATTTTGCTCCTTAGCTACTACCGACACCGGTTAAAAATTATCATCTGATACGTCTGTGATGGAATATGGTTTATAACCTGAATCCTCATTCTCTTTATTAACCTTCTTTTAAGCCAGGCCACTTCTTTGGTTAAAAACGATAATTGGTGAGATACCGGTAAGAATCGATCTTCACTATTATGATTAATGTGTGCAATATTTTTTGGTGACACATTACATTTTTATACTGGAACTCGTTTCTCCGGATTTGGACTAAATCTTTTCGAATCGATATTTATCCGTTTATCAAGCAAGTGTAAGCGCCGTCTCCAATTACCAAAGAGTTGATCCATTCCAGTTCTTCCAATAATAGATTAATTTAATTCAACATCTGTTATATGCCATTCTAGGAAATATTGTTCATATTTGTACACCACTGGAAATTTTATTGATCCTATGATTGATAAAGTTGTGTTATTGATCGCATACATACGTTAAGTCTTCTCCCATCAATTGAAACGCATTCCTAAAGTCTCTAGTTCCTTGACACTCATGACGTTAACCTCACAACCTGAATCAATTAAACTTGCGATATTGCTGTTGTTGACTAATAAACGAATCATCGCTGATGTTGATTGTTGTTTCGCACTTTGAGATTCTAAGCTATTTAAACAAATATCATTAATACCAAATCCAACGTTGACTTCGTTTTCTTTGTGTGGCATCTCATCAGGAGTTGTTTCAATCAATTTTATTTGCTGTTTGTCTTCTATACAATAGCCGCAACTATGAATTTGTTCGCAACAAATTTTATAATGCCCTCTCTCAAAACATTTTGTACATTTCTTATTATATGCAGGGAACTTTCCTTTTTCATGATTAGATGAAAAATAATATTTGCGTTTTGATGGTGTGTTAACTTGCTTATAATTGCATTTACATTGATGCTTAAAATCCTGTTTAAATTGATGTAACTTTTCGAAGATACTTCTACCTGTGTTAATCTGTGTGTTAGCTCCGCACAGTCTCGTTCGATAAACTCGTTTTGAAGAGATATTAAACACGCTTTTTCAAAGTCTAGATTATCCTGAGCTAACAGTTTCTTTCTCATTACAATTTCGCTGACACCAAATATTAGTTGATCTACCAGTGCTTCATCTAGGAAAGTACTGTATTTACGTTTTGCTGATAGTAATTTCAACGCTTGTATTAATTCAGCTAGTGTTTCGCCATATGCCTGCATCATGGTATGATAGTGGAATCGTTCCGTTCGACAGTTACTTGGAACGTCAAATAACTTGAGAAGAGCTTCTTCTATTTGAGCAAAGGTAAGTTCTATCAAGTTTTGTGCACTAATATGTATCTTGAGATTTTCGAATGTTTCACTGTCAATCGAAGTTAGTAGTAAATCTGCTTTCTTTTCGGGTGATAATGCTAATACCTTACAGTGAAATTGAAAGCGTTCTAAATATAAAACTTTGTCCTTTTTCGGATCAAAATATGCAAACAGTATATTAGATGAAGCCATGATTAAAATTAGGTATGTATTTTGCGTGAATTCTAATTGCTAACCTCGATCGCCACTGTTAAAGATGAATTATGTAAGGTTATTTAATTAGCCGAGAGTATATATAAAATTTATCCCATACATGAAATTAATTAATTCTTATCAGTTCAGTAGATTTCATTTAATTAACTGCATTATATTGTACTGACATATATTCAAATGGTTTGTTAAGGAAAAGTTCCTGAATTCTGACAATGCACATTTCAGTTGTTGACATTATTAACCAGATACAAATTACCAAAATTATATCCAAATTATAATTCTACCTCAATTGCACATTCATAATTCTCACTTAAAATGCAGTTTCCATTCCGCAAGTAACAATATATTTCAATTACTATAACATTACACTGCCAAACCATAAAACCGCGTTTCTAAAACAATATTACAATGTTGAATTCACCATTCAAATCGGTAACCATTTTCAGAACTGAAAACAAGAACAATTGAACCAAAAGAAGTTAAATGTTCTACATTGTAGAACTGTGACCAAATCTTTAAATGAACTATTTACGAATTTTGCTAAATTATTAATTCGTTTCACAATTCTAAGAGTGGGGACCAGTACAGTAAGCACATATGAGATTGTTAGGACAGGATGAGGTAAGGTGGGAGTTGCAAAGTTCGCAGCGTTCACATCTTACAGGTAGAGGTGGTGGAGAATGAGAGGGTTCAGCTCTGTAACGCCTTCGATATATGTCGGCTCCTAACCGTAATATGTCATTGATAGTCTCTTGGTGATTGGTATGCACACGGATCATGTAACTTGGATGGCCTGTCTTTGTCTTGATGCGAATACATTTGATTACGGTATGTCCTTCGGTCTTTAATTCTTGTTCAGCTTCCTCGTTGGTGATTGTTGGATCTACGCCACAAATGACTACTGATTACATGGGTGATCGGCGTGGTGGTGGTGCATGTTTTAGAGGTCTGGTTTCCATTCGTGTTAGTTTCGCTGTGGTGCCGAAGATCTCAAGGCTCTGTTTGTTGCAAATTTTGCTTGCTAGTGTAGGATCTGTGGATTTTACTATGATTCCCTTTCTAGAGGATTTAACTGAGATATAATTTCACGAGAGACATATTTCAAACATTGATTGAGAAGCAGTTTAGGTGATAGAAATTTCGGATCGAAGTCTGTCAGTAGAAAGGAATGTAGTGAGGAAGTTGATTGCTGATGCGATTGATCAGTCTGATCGGCGAGGTCCATTGATTCATATTCAGAGTCACTGAGTGTATGATTTTTTTTTACTGTTTGTGAAACGGGTGCAGTGCGTCTCGATCTAGAATTTGAAGATGAATGCAGTTGTTCTGTTTGACGTTTGTTTTCCCCGGTTGCGCCTGACAGTGAGTATTGCGGCGGATCTTGATAAGCTGGCGGTCCTGGGACCGTAGGTGGTAGTGAGTGACGTCCTGGATGATGCATTTTGTCAGCCAAGTCAGTGGATGATGAAGTGTGAAGCTCGCAATGAACGTTAGGATGAAGACAAAATTGGTAGTCAAAATAATCAGTCTGTACAATAACTGCAAAAAAATTCTCAAACGGAATCCACCCTCCGACACTAAAAAATGCCGTCAATCTTATTGTGGTAATATCTGTGCTGTTTTGTCCGGTGCGTTTGCTACACTTGGTCCTCGTGAGCACAATAACAATCCACGGCTAGGTTGAATCTGGACTAAAGTATACCATCTACTGGATGTCCTTCAAAATTCTTATTAACCTTCATCGGCCTGCGAGGTTCTGTTCCTTATGTTGTACCATAATACTTGCCAATTATTTTTTCTCATAGTTTGTACATCTCGTTGCAATGTCTTGGAAATATACTTTCACAAAAATACTCCAAAAACTTTGAAATAATTCGATGGCGAAGATCAACTTCAAGCGGATGAAATTCAATATCCTCTGTTGAGCATCGAACAAACTATGGTTACCCAAGCAGTTAGTCTTCATCCCATAAAATGTGATTCTTTACAGATATTTGAACAGTGCTGGTGCTTGATGATGCATGTTACAATATCATCATCCTTTAAGTTCTTAAGTAATATTTAAACTTATTCAGTCATAAACTGTGTTTATATATAATTAATATAGCAAATGTATTAAGGATTTTTTTCTCTCTCAACGGTACACGCTATAGAGTTGGTTACACAAAATGGGGTAATCTTCCCATGGGGGCGCAATACCCCGGTTGGGGGCACATGTACCATGGAGGCGCATTTCGCCAGAGACAGTTTGGTTACGATAAAGGGGGGCGCAGCCCCAAAATCCTTTCAATTCTTTTAAAACTACTTGGCGACGAACAAAACTTATCCGCAATGTAAAAATGGCGTAGGATGGTAAACACTACAATATTCTTAAATCTATTAATATTAGATTTAGAGTTACAGCAACATTTCTCTAGCAATATTTTAAGCGTTTGTATTTCGAAATGTTGACCAGTGTTAATATATTGTATATTATAATTGATTACAGTAATTTTATAAACATTCAATTGCATACATATTTTGCCAATGAAAGAGTTGTTTGATTCTTGAATACAATGAAGATTGACTCATTGAGAATAGCATTTACTTTTGATTTTAAATGTCTTATGCTCCAGGTAACGATTATAGTTTTTCGCGATTCTGTGAATAAATTTATTTTCATACCCTAGTGATGATCTCATATCATTCTGAGTAAATGGCTTACATTGCCAGAGTCTATATCATGCACCTCTTTACCTTTCTCATAAGAACAAGCGTTCTATTCTTGCCAGAGCAAAATTCTAATACAGTGGTCTTTAATTTCGTTTCTCTGAGTCCGTATTGATGGTAATGTAATAAAAAGTTCTTTGCGCACCAGATATTTAGTCGAATATCAGCAACACTATACAGTAAAACTACGTGCCCAACGGTCGCAGCTGAGTGGTAGAGCGTTGATTTAATTTTAAGAGATCCTTACATCGACCTCAGAGGCCAGGTATTCTGACTAAGGTTTTTCATTAGTCACAACAGGAAAATGCAGGATAGTACCTTTAACTTAGATCGTGAGTGATTCTTTCCCGAATCCTTTCCTCTCCCCTATCCCATCCTGATTCTAAGATGGTTAAAGTTAATAAAATTCAAATTCCAAAGTGAGATCAAGCGGCTGCAGCTCAGATACTCGAGCAGTGGACTCGCATTCAGGAGGTCGTAGGTTATATTTCAGTGGTGGCTGTCCTGATTAAAATTTCTACTCAATCACTTAGTGAAGAATCGGTGATAGTAACTTTTTAGGTACTGACCTACTCCTTTATTAACCCTTTCCCTTACCATATTCAACACTGTGCCATAGATGCGCTAGTTCGAGAAATAAATTGAAATTAGAAAGTAACGCTGAATGCTGATTGATTACTCCGTATAATTACGTGGAATAATTACATTAGAATAAAATGAATTAACACAGCGTAAAATAGTTTGAATTCACATTACACATTTATGTTTCTCTATGCATTTTAACTTCATGAAAGTGTGTACATCTGCAGTTAAGTCATGGATATGTCCAGATGTATGTAGACTTATGTTAAGTCGAAATGAAACTGCTCTCCAAAATTTGTTACCTCGAGAATGTTGAGTAAAAGAAGTAAGTAAAGCTACTAAAAGTTGTAAAGGTGACCAAAAAAAAACGTAGCGTGAAGTATTGAAGAACTTCAATTAACTCTCTTGGTACTTGCACTAAAGAAGTAATATAAAGTTTGATAAGTACAGAGGACAAATATTAAAAATCTAATTGTGTGGATTTTATATTTGTTTGGCACGTAGTGGCAAGAATAACATATTTCAAGATAATGACAGCCTTCAAAACATTTCAGGAAAAACATATCACAAGTAAACCTATCGAGGATCACACACTTTCTTTGACCAAACATGAAAGTAAGGTAAATCAGGAAACTCTCGGAAAGCATGTTTAAAAGTGTTTTGGACCATAAAGCCGGGCGGAGTGGTCAAAAGTTTGATTCATAAGAATAAGTACTTCTTGGGTGATCTAAGTCGGAAAAAACACGTTTATGTGTAAAGTGCTGGTAATAATGGAAAAGAAATACAGACAAATGGATGCCGGATCAGTACACTATTATTTAACTTAGAGGGTAAGTTTGTCATGGTCGCCATCTTGAAGTTGTCCCTCTTGAAACTTCTTCGCTTTTTAAGTGGGAAGGGGGTCAAGCAACATATCAATCTGGATTAGAAGTTTACCAGAAATAGGCTCCATTGGTGAAGTCAGTGCCATCAATATACTTTTGAGATAGGTAATTAGATTTGACATTAGAACGCGCAGTTGGTTGAAAATTCTGCAAATATACTGTTCCTCATGAAACAGTGCAATAAATGAAGACCCAATGTACAAGTAATGGCTATTGGGAGCAACCTATCTAGTATTCCTTACTTGAGGATTAACTTTTCATTTCTTGCATTGTTTCAGGAAGAATATCATATTTGAATAAGCTACCCACAAAAATGTCACATTTCATTATCTCTCTCAAAATACATTTATAGAAAAACTGATTTTACCAATGTATTTCTGGTAAAATTCTGGCTCAGAATGGCATGTTACATGATCATATTTCCACAAAAAAATGGAGTAAGGTTGACGATGAACTAATTCAAGATTGCGGCCATGACAAATGTACCCTCAAGAAGATAGCGCATTGACCTGATATCCATTCATGTGTATTTGCTTTCCATCATTTCAAGCATTTGACAAATAAGTAAACGTGTGCTTTTCGACTTAGATCACACTATAATTAGTTATTTTTATGAGTAAAACGTTTGGCCACGACACCCGCCTTTATGGATGAAATCACTGTTATTCATACTTCTGCTGTTTTCCAGATGTACCTGATGCATGCTGGTTTCCTGATGTTTCATCTACCAAGTTTGGTCGAAAAAGCACTATGAACCATTGGTTTACTTATCAGAGACACCCACAATTCTGTCACTTCCAAATTGTAAAGCGCATCCACGAAACTTTAAACTTAAAACTGCAAAATGTTACTTCAGTCCCCCAAAACTGAAGGTCCGGGCGGATTTAATGATTAGAAAATATTAGTATACATCTAAAAAGGACTAGAATTGTATGTTCAACTTCAGAAGTCTTTCAGCACAAAACGAAAAATGTGTTTCGCCTATGTGGTTTCCATCTTAGTTTGGGTTCAATCTAAGAAATTTCTCATTCAATCAGCGTTTTACTATTATTTGTTCTACAGTCCACTCCAAATTAGAATAATCTATAATGCCATAGTGCGATCAGTGCCTCTTCGATTTGCTTTTTCTTTATGTGAAAAGTCAAATTTTAATACAATGATTATGAATGTAGTGATAACCAATCTAAGTAGAGATTCTAGGGGTATAGCCGTTCTGAATTTAAATTTAATTTTTAAAGTTTTTAGGCAACTCAGCTCAGGGCGGATGGATGATGATGTGAGTGGAGAATGAAGAAAGTGAGAGAAAACAGGAGAACAGCTAGAACAACCGGTGTTTGTCCATCACAAACTCACAAGACTCGAGCACGGTTTAAACCGACGCAGAGTTTTTTTCACCCTCTGAGACTCAGAAATCCATCGGTGTATGGCTCATCGCTGTGTGATTTTTAGTCGCTGACAACTCGGGGGAGGGAGAGGCAGATAGGCATGATCATTATCTTCCACAATTCACTTTCTTTCACACGTAGGCACTAAATAAAATATGCTTGGATAATGTTAACGGAAATTGTGGCGTTCATTGATTGCAATTTAACCACATTCTGGCTTAACTAGCTTTCCCGTGGTATCCTACAAAGATCGATAAGTATTAAAAGTCACATATCAGGTTTAAAGTCAAAGTCATAATTTTTCCAACCCTTTGAGGCAATAAAGAATCCAACTGTATGTGACTAATTCATGTCTCACCTACTGTGACTGGGACTGTGGAAGGGAGCACATGGAAAATGCGAAGCGATTTAAAGATATCTGCGACTTAACCCTTCATCGGTAACTTCGTTTTTGTAATGCGATCGGTAACTTGTGAGGGAATCCCTTACATTTATATTTATTTACTTTCTGTGTCGTTAAAACCTTTCTATCGTCCTTATACGTAAAAATATGCCTTTACATTATATTTAATGTTAGATTTTCTATAATTTTAGGTAATAGTTTGCAATATGGAACCTTTTGCGATTGTAACATTGAAGTAATAATGTTGTAATATGGTAACATTAAATTTTATTCGAAAAATTTTGAAAACAGATAGAAAGTTAACTATATTTACATTTTAATCTACTTGTTCTCTTGTTTGCTATTTAACATTCGACAGGAAGTTATACAGGAATCATATCTGTGGAAGCTTTTACTGTACTGGCCACTTCTATACCCATAGTACATAATAAGTGTTAGGTAAGGTTAGAATAGGTTGTAGAGTAGAACCTAACTTCGGTAAATGAGTAAATAAGCAAGATGCACCCTTGTACTCTATGTTCAAAAGCCTAGAAAGTAGGATTTTCACCCTTAGTATGACACAAGATGTTCGGCAACGGTTCTTTTCGAACTATTCTTACTATTCAGCATAAAAATTACATGCAAATTCCGCTTTATGAAGCTCTTCCACATAGAGTACAAGGGCACACGTTGGTGTCGAAAACTTGACTGGCGCAGCAAATTTTGGGTTCTATTCACACGCAAATATGATAAAGAAGCCTTTCGAGACGTCTAATACAGAAATTGGCCGGTGGAGCTTAGCTACACATTTAACCTAACTTCAACTAACCTAACAGTTAACTTCAACTTATCTAATATAATTCTAAACATCAAGTATATATTTTCCAAAATTTGATCGAGAAAGCATCTAGACTTCTGCTGTAACACTACCACCTCACTGACAAATGTTTTCAGTCTTCCTCCGTGTCATCTCCACTGCTCTGGGCACTTGTGGCAGATTGTGATGATGTGCTGTCCACAGATTGGCACTCGACAGTCCGCACATCGTGTCTTCGTTTTTCGGTTCTTTCTCTTTGGACAAAACGCACACTTTGCTTCTTCCCTGCTCTGGGTTGATTCGGGTACAAGTTCTTCAGATGGAAGTCGGAGATGTTTCTTAATCCGAATCTTGATATAATTTCGAACTCCTGACATGGACAGTCTCTTGACCAGGTGATTTCTAGTTAGGCGCATAGCTAAGTTCTTCAGGAACTTTCTGTGCGTACTATTCTCGTTTGTATTAGAGGGAAGTATGATTTGGGCATTGATGGCTCCACTGTTCAGTAGTGGGAAAAAAATTCTAAGAGGCCAACGGTAGCAGATTCTGGCAACACTGTATGTGGATTTCATTTGATCTACAACATCTACTCCCCCCTTTGTCAAATTGTAAAATGATACGGCAGAAGGTTTACACAGGTCACCAGTTGTGCCATCAATCTCGTCTGAGTCATGCATGCTTGAAATGAGTATTACATTCCTATTCTTTCTTGGAACATAAGAAACAACCACAGTCCTCTGTAAAGGCGAAGAGGCTACTGTTGGGAGGTCGTTGTTTTGTGATGATAATTTCTGGGGAAATTCAGTCTTGTTTTTTCTTAGTGTGGCAACAACTGTCAAGTTCTCCTCACGAACCAGTTCATTCACTAATGGCACAGAAGAAAACCAATTGTCAATTGTCACGTTTCTGCCTGACCCACGGATTGGTTCTACAAATCTACTGACGATAGCTGCTGGTCTAGTATCCAACACGAACGGCCCATCTGGCTGCTTGCCGACATACACTTCCATATTTGTTGTGTAGAACATCCTGGCATCTAAAATAGCAAACACTTTTATTCCATACTTTGGTGGTTTATTCGGCATGTATTGTCTGAAGGAACATCTTCCACGAAAGGATTCCAACATTTCATCAATAGTCACATACTCACTAACACTGTAACAGTCCTTACATTGCCGAAAAAAATCATCAAATACTTTTCGAATAGGGGCCAGTTTGTCTACAGCCCTTCTCATCTGTCTTGTATTTGCTTCATCAAACCGTAGAGTCCTCAACAACAGCAAGAATCGATTGTAGCTCCTAACGAGACGAAAATATTCTGGTGCTGTACCATCTGTATCCCAAAGATCTTCTACTCTTTGATGCGAAGATTTGTTTACTCCGGCCAAATACAACAGTCCTATGAGAGCACATATCTCATCCGTATTTGTGTCAGCAGTATAGATTCCCCTGCTGTTGCTGCTTCTCATTTTGCGAAGACGGTCGTTCGTATAGTTTGTGATATCTTCTATTGTCCCATCGGTAAAAAATAACTTCCAGGCTTCAAAAATAGTGTGGGCGTTATTAGCACCTTCCCCTTTCACACCAGGAGGGTGAAGAACAATATTCCTTCGTCTTCTTCGTGTCGATTGTCGTGGTGGGTGAGCATTCCACACAGTCAACTTCTCTCTCCGCAGATAATGCACACCAGAACTCGGAGAAATGTCATCACCTTCATCAGCAGACTGTTCACTATGGCTGTCATGCTCCGAAATAAAGTCGTCACCTTCGTCAGAATCTGCAGAATCATCAAATTCTGACAGCACGTCATGACCAATATCACTGCCATTATCTTCCTCCAGTAACCACTTTAGTATCTGGTCTGCATCTGGATCCATTTTAGCTCGAAATCACATAAGCACACCAACAGATGATCGAAAAACACAAACGCGATAGGTAACTTGTGAGGGATTCCCTCACAAATAGAATACGTCTTTCACTGTCAAGGATATCATTCACACTGCGCACGTGATAGGTCGGTGATACTATTTGGGATCACGCACAATATTACAATCTCCAGCTAGGCGGCAGCACAGGTCAATGGACAAAGTTTTAAAAATACAGAAAGGAAATAAAAACAAAAGTGAGGGATTCCCTCAAGTTACCGATGGCGGGTTAAGAAACAATATCATAGATTTCTCCACCACGAGGAATTCAAGCGTAGGATTTTTCAGTGTCTGACTCATATTTACTTAGGTTTGTGAGGGCAAAATAACGCTAAAAGAAATATAAACCAGAATCTGTCAATTTAAATGTCAAAGTCGTAAATTTTCCTACCCTTTCGGATCATTGAAATCGTCGAGCAATGTTGGTTTCGCCTATTTGCCCGAAAGTAGTTTAAAATAATACAGAATGATGTAATTAAGTGGAAAATAGCTGTAGCTATAAAAGTATATACAACATGTGTCGTGTATCTATAAAGAAATAATAGAATTCATGATCCACGGTCACTTTGTTCTGGGGATGAGTAATGATATTTTGCAGACAAAGTTGTTAGCCGACTCCAATTCTACTTGGTAAAGTCAATAGAGTTTGGATTTCCACTTGATTGATTGTCTCGATATACTCAAGATAATAGTCTCAAAACGTGTTAAAATCTTAATTACTGCGATTCAAGAGCAAATTGGAACCAATCTAAAGCTAATCAGGCTTGTTCTAGCTCCATTTCTTAACCTAATTAAGGTGAATGCAAAAGCATAATATAATACATACATATTTAGAGAACATTTGCATCCCTATTCTTTACTTAAAATGCCAAAAATGTATTAAATAGCTAATTGCTAATTCCTTGCATAGTTCAAACATATTCCCAGAATATTCCAAATTAATATTGAAATATTTATCTGTTTTCTTATTTTTTGTTAATTTTCCGTAGTTCATGTAACACAATTCGACCAACAAATTTGAAGCAATGAAAATAAGGAAAATGATAGAACAGTTTCTTCATAACAAGAAACAAAGCTGCATGTCGCAAAGAACTTTTAAGACTGTGCACTACAATGCAATAATTAGCAGAGGATTATCCCTAGATATTAACTATAATCACAAAGGAAAGAAATACTATATGCTATTTTCTGCACAAAACTTTGGTCAATGGACATACAGCTAATACACGAACACATGGATTCTTAATCTGCTAAAAAATAATTCATAGATATCTATTGAAAAGGGTTCAGCATATTACTTGATGTTCATAATTATTGTGACATACACGCCTGAATACTAGAAAAGCTAGATAACAGATTTCTCTGAACACTGCTCACATATCAACCGTTGTATAGAAATTCCTGGCCCGTATGCATAATATAGAAGGGAATGATGTTAGAATTCTAGGGATCCAGCTTCGATCACAAGTGATCAGAATTTAACAAGCTCAGCTGAAAAGTCCGAAATGTTAGTGTAGCCAAGGGGTTGAAGAAAGGGGAAGAACAGTTAAACGAGGAATCGAGAAGAAATTATGAAGACCAAGTATTAAAATACTGTAGATGATAATTATACGGAAATGGAGTAGGCAATCAAGAAAAACTAATTGATCAATTACGACATTATGAATGGAGATCGAGTTTCCATCCTATGCCTTAGGATATAAATCTACAATATCGAGAAAATAAAATCCTATTGAAAATGATCTAAGTAACTACTTCTTGTGATTAATTATCTGTTATGTGTTTATACTGATATTATTTAGGAACACGTATTTTTATGTGAGTTTGCTAAAATATAATAATATTTGATGGAATGTTTGTTTTCTAATTTAATGCTAAGTGGAATGTTTGCTTTCTTATTTAACAATAAAATTATATTGAAGCTTATTCAACGCTAGAAGAAGGATTACACTGAAGTAGAGGTTAGTCTGTATTAAATATCATAATAGATTAATGAAAAAGTTGCATTATAAGACGTTTAATTGTTAAATACTAGGGAGAGGGGGTAAACTAACTCAATAAGAAAGCCAACATGGTATTATAGTCTCGCTTTGTTTTTGTGGGGGGGGGGGCGATGTAATTGGAAAGAAATAATGCTAAAATATGTTAGAAAAGCTTGGTGGCTTTGTTTAATAATAATTAGAAAAGTACCAGTAACCAGCTGATAAGGTACCAGCTGATTTTCGAGCAATGTTAATATTTTTATGCACTGAAAGTTCCGTTAGTTGATAAGGTGAAACTGAAATAGTAAATATATCCTGCTCGGATGTTACTTGGTTACTAATAAAGTAACTTGAGAATCAGATTAACCATATATTGAATTATTTTAGTTGTTAAATGAATACGTATATTCTCCTAAATGATTCTACAACTTCAGTTTATTGATTCAAATATGAAGCTAATTAGCATACAGCTAATATCATAATCTAAAATATATTTACAATATATTATTAAGTTTCACGGAAAGTAATGTATTTGGTTCTTTACATACAGACAAGGATAACATGTTGATAATCATAACAAAATCTGAACTAATGTTCTTTTAATATATGAACAAATTAGTTAATATTGTTAATAAGATGTAATGAGGAATCTAAAATGAGAAAAGGTTTCTTCTATTCTGATTTAAGAAGCGCAATTTTCTTAAATATGTTGATTCAGTAAATCTATCTACATGTCATATATTTATTAAAGAAAAACATTTTCGGACGCCAATGTTAACTTACCTGGATGTGATCTGTGCTCTAGATGCAACATGAACACAATAATTTTCCATGTTCCTTCTGTAAGTCAAATTTCTTTGACCATGATTCCTTCTTTTAATTGTCGGCATTGTGTTGTTATGTATACGATTAGATGGATAAAATGCATTTGAACATCGGAAAATTACTGCAGCCAGTGTGAAAATTATAACTTCGATAATTGACAGCATACTGCATCCAAAGAAGAAGCTGCTAATGCTTCCAATAGACACTGAAAAAAGTTATATGAACGTTAAATTCCTTGATTATAAATCGAAAACAGTAATTAAAATTAAAAGTATTATTTTTATAATACTGCTATATACATGTAAATATATTACATGAGAATGTTTATTAAGGAATGTTTCATAATATCGGATACTTTCTTCTGTCAACAACTTTTTAACTATCCATTGTTCAAGAACATTTTAAACATCATATTCAATGGTGGATTGAGACCAAAATACTTAAATTAGCATAACTTTGTTTCTTTATCTTACAAGGGAAACACGCGATATGAAACTGCTGGTAGAAACGATTGTAATAGTACATTGTATACATCTGCTGTAGGTGCATCTACACCTATACGCTTTGGCTTTGGCAATGCCTGGTTTCCATTTTTCTTTTCTTTTAAAATTGTACAGTTTTACACATTTTATATCCTGCTACAAGGTGACACTTTATTTTCTATTCAATTCATTCTCTGCTGTTAGTTCTTGTTGTATGCCAAATTATCATCATTTTATTATGTTTGGTTTGGGTTGTACAGTGATTTTTCGGTAATATTTGATGACCTTGTGAGGGCAGTTCTGACTTTTATTATTGCAAATAGATAACCTAGTCTAGGGCTGATTTTTTCCAACTGATTTTTCATCTTCCTCTCATGAACCGTGCCCTATGCTATTTCATAGTTCTGCTATGAAAACGGCTTCTATCGTGAACCTGTGTTGTCAGCACAAAACTTTTTGGTGAACGAGAGCAAGACGGTATATGAAGTTTATAAATTTGTCTTCGATTCCCGTGGGGGAACTGCTCTTTTCAGGGTAAATTCTCCTAGCCCAGGTAGCCCTTGCCGGGCCTGGGTGCTGGGCTATGTGGCACTTTCTGTCCCTGACGTGACGCATGATTGGGACTTGAGCTTTATACGGTAGATTATACCATGTCTGGCAAATCCCCAATGGTTTTGGAATTGTCCCCAGATCTTTAGGATATGGATTCCAAACTTCAGCCTTCAAACAAAAGAATAGAGACAGCTTACAGAGAGGTGATAACTGTGCATGCTACGGCACCATAGCACTAGACAGAAACACAAATACTGAGTAAGTATAACTATCAAAATAATATGTTTGTTTCTTTTTCTTTCATTCTGAAATTAGATGACAGATTTGGCTTCATGCCCTTCGATTTCAAGGATATTGACCCAACTCCTTATAAGAACACTCCACCTTACCCCCGACTTTCGGTGAAGTTGTTCAAGTTCATAATGGAATCACGGCCCACAAGTGTTCACTTTTCAGGAGCAAGAACAGCTGAACTTATCATAGTTCCAAGCTTCAAATCAGCAAATCATAAATCACCATCTTCTTCCAAGAAGAAAGGAATTGGCAAGTATTTCCACAAGAAAAGAGTTCTCATTGTGGAAGTTTTCAATAAAGTAGAACACAAAACACTTACCAAACACATAAAGGTGAAGGAGTATCCTCTCACGAACAATCAACTGCAAATCATGAAGAAACGAGTAGAATCAGATAATTCCAGTCGTGATATGTTTTTTCAAGAACCGAGAATATAATATGGAATATTTCCATCAGGCAAGGAGTGTGAATAAGTAATAGGTTTTGACTCCAAATCTTCAGGATTGGGCAATGTTGAAAGCTCGAGAAATTGGAATGGAAAATTTCACCCTCGTACTTGGATTCTCTAAAGAAAAATCTTATTACCACTTAAAGAAATATCACTAAGTAGTTCATACCGAAATAGCGGAAAGCACGTAACAGCGATGAGGATCTGGACACCAAAATTGCCTCTGTTATTGATGTCGTGGACACAACCAGAAGTTAAACAATCCTTTAAAGATGACTGAGAACATTGTTTAGTACAGACACAACTATGCCTTTCCATCCAATCGAGCTTTAAATTTTCAAGGAGAGAAGGATATTGAAGTTGTCATGGAGAGGATGTACAAGATGACTCATTCCTACAGAATCCAAGAACTTATCTTGGCAGCGGGTACGATTGGCGGACTTGTTCACATCTGCCTTCAGCAGACAGCTGTCAACCACTTCAGACCAATCGTTAAAGAGCAAGTTCAAAC
This sequence comes from Lepisma saccharinum, assembly GCA_022664845.1. Lineage (NCBI taxonomy): Eukaryota > Metazoa > Arthropoda > Insecta > Zygentoma > Lepismatidae > Lepisma > Lepisma saccharinum. The sequence goes on along the minus strand of JAGDQP010013150.1, from coordinate 7,071 downwards.
CCTCCAGGATTCATTTCAAAAGATCATGGTCAGCGGTACCAACTCTGGCAAGTTTGGCATCAATCATCATGAGGAGTATCTCCAGGAAGTGATGGAATTAATTCCTGCTGATGAGATGTTTCTACTCCCCGTTGACTTGTGGTTTGGACAAACTGCTGCAGCTGTTTAAAATGGTCAACAACGGTATCCGAACGTCATCGTAAAGGTGATTCCTTTTGGAAAAACTGGTTGTCGGCAACCTGAAGATATGTACTACTTAACGAGAAGAAAGACTTCTAGAAGAAAGCAGCCGTGCGTTCAAGACTCTTCTTTCCATCAAAGGACATCACGAACTGGAACACCATCTTTATCATGCAAGCCAACATAAGGGATCAGCTTGAAGTTCCTGTGTTCGAGAACAAGATTCAGTATGCCTGGAGAGAACAAGGATACAACACAACTGGTTCCCCGCATTTCCAGAATGTGAAAGATGTTTGCTTCAAGCCTCTGTTTCCGCACAATGTCTGCAACAAGTCAAGTAATCGAGTATTCTGCAAGTCAGTTTTCATGTACTCAAGTCGTCTAGAATAGTTCGAAAATAACAAATATTTCCTTTTTGGGTATCCTATAGTGCGGAAAAGTGGCCCATTATGGTATTTTTCGTATTTCTTTATACAAATAATTAAACATGCTTCCATAGAAGTTGTATAGATTTAGATGTAAATTACATGAATGGCACAAACTAAAAAAGTATCACCGACATTATTATATTATTGTTTACCGGTCGCGCTTTGTAACCAAAAATTCACTGTTTACTAATAAAATGTGAATTTTAATTCTCTTTTATCAAGAGTATCAATTGTTGTCATATTAGGTTATCCCATAGCTAATGTCGTTTGTGCGATGGCCGCTGCCTGAAAGAAAACGGTTGGGTGGGGCACAGACCGCCCCAAGTGCCGAAAGGACATGGAGAATTGCAACGAAACTGTGTATAGGAACAATACGGACAACAGAAGCGAAAACGTGTTGCTTAGTTTGTGCGGAAAATCAGTGTGGGGGACAAGACCCCCTCCGAAAAGGGGTAAATATTACCGCAGAAGCGCAGGAAGCAGTGGACTGAAGCTAGTGGAGCTGTGCAGAGATATTGTAGATATAAAAGAAGGCAATACGTGTTTCCCAAGTGTCTCCCTCCGATTTGGATCAAATTTGGCACAGCAACAGTAGACGGAAAACAAATCGACACGTGGTTGGTTTGTTTTTACGGAAAAACATTGTAAGGGAGTAAAAGCCCCCTCCCGAAATATTTATATCAAATACGCTATAGGTAGGAAACGGCTAGTGTGAAAACAGTGAAATTCTGCCAATGGATAGATGACCTAAAAGTAGGAATCAATACAGCTAATGTAGAGTTTTTCTTGCTTCTACGCTGAAACTTGCACGTTCACATACCGAACATTGCTTCCTCTGGCGTGGTACAAACAGACAGACACACGAAGAAATGGATATCGAGTCGTGCCAGGAAGCCTCACTGACGTTCGACTAATGACAGGAACATATATGTTGATCTAACGTTAGTGTTCGCTGAAGTATTTAACTTTTTGTTGAATGACAAAAGTGGTGCTTATCAATTATATTTGTGTCAAGTAGGAAAACGTAACGCCATGATATAATAATATACTTGTAGTTGTGTACCTTTCGAATTCATCTTTCGGGCACCTAATATGATGAGCAGTCTGTGTAATGTGCGTGTGATTTCCCATTCAGTGCTATCAAGTTATTGTAAATATGTTGAAATATGGTTGAAGAAAGTGCTGTACTTGAAGTTATTTCAAAGGACACGTTTATCTGGAACACTTTATGTGTGTATGTTATGATATGAAGGTGTAGTACTATGATATCAAAGCTGATACAACAGATACTTGACCTGTTGAAAGCTTGGGTGACATAAACGCACTTGAATCTTAGACTATAAAATATTATGCACAATAGTTTGAAAACTACATATGGTGTATGTGATATACACCATATGTGTATACACCATAGTGGATAGACTATGGTGTATGTGCATCCTAGCCACATAATTAACAGTGTAGTTCTGTCCTTCAATATCCAACCTCTTTAAGAAATTCAAATCAATGACGCCGAGCGACAAGTCGCAGACATTGTACGAGACATTATCGAACGAGCTGAAGATGTCGTTTCAACATACCAATGAAACAACATTAGTTTTCTCGTAGGCAGTAGCGTCCTTGAACCAAGTAAAATTGAGGACCCTAGTGATGAAGATGAAGATAATGCCAGTGTTGGATGGTGTGGAAGTGAAGAAGATCACCTTACGATAGGTAGTAAAAAAAAGGAAGCTGAAGTATTTTTTGCCACTCTTCGAATAATCTTTACGTCAAATCTGTACAAGCCAAATTCCGTAGAGTTACGTCACGGACACAATTACATCGCTGGCAGAAACAGGTAGAAGATGGCGGCACAAGAAGAGAAAAGCTGAGGCAAATATCGACATTTGTGTCACGTTTGCAGGATGCATTGCAAGCACATATGCCGGTTCATAATATAGATCTACAAAGGTGGGCTCTCCATTTTGGCACGTCGCTTCCGTTTCCTTCGTTTAAAGCGTTCAGCAAATGGTTATGGAAATTTAAGAAGGCGCATCATATTGTGTCATAAAAAGTGACGAAATTTGTAACGAAATCAGTATCAGTGCGAAAAACAAAGTGGACGAACAAGTACAAAGTACAGCTTTTATTGAGACAGTGAAACAACATAAAGTAGAAGTGGGGGCAGGCAATGTATTTAATTCTGATCAGAGCGGTTTCCAATTAGAGATGCTCGTAGTCTTGCTGTGCAAGGAACCAAACAAGTGGACGTAGTTGTACAGTCGGTGTTTTCAACGACTCACACCTATACTATACATACCCTGATATCAGCTCACGGTACATTATTATCACCTTGTTTATAGTACTGAAGGAAACAAGTGGAGACTTCGGGCTAACAGTAATGGAAAGGCTGTTCCTACCGAACAACATTTACGTTAGGGGGTCCAAATCAGACAAACTAACAAAAAACATTTTCGTATGTGGTTGGAAAACGTATATGTGCCTTCAACAACGGACAATACCGTGTTACCTTTGGACTCATGGACTGGTCATTGTGAGCACATAATAGATGCAGCTCTACCAGAGGGACGGAATGTAACGCTACTCAAAATACCTAAGGGGCTGACTGGATGACTAGAACCATTAGGCGTTTATGGATTTCTTTTGTGGAAGACATTTATTCGGCGGTTTTCAGACATAGTTCTTCTACTGGAGTACGACGTTAATCTTCATTTACGGAACAGCATTTTAAAACTGCAATCTTTGACTCATAATCAGTTTTCAACTCCCCGGTTTACAAATGTATTCAAATATGCTAGGTATCGAAGTGACGAGAAACCTTCACAATTTACTACTCCTGCCGAATCTTGTTTTGCTGGCCAAAAAACCTACATGCGACATTTGTTGGAACGTGGCTGTAATTCGTTGCGCATGGTGAAAATTGTCATTGTGTTTCGCACATTTTTTTACAGGCCACCATTTCCGTGATAAATTCGAACCATAGCTGGCAAGGACTTTCTAGTTGTGTCTGCATAAATATGTGCACTTACATCTGACATTTGCGGGCACATACCTCTAACGCGTTGAGCGTGGAGCAAAATCTAATTGTGTTACGACTATTTTTCCAAAGACGTCATTTTCTGTGAGAAATTTCAACCATAATCAGCTAGTGACTTGTACAATATTTTTATATGTCTACATCCGTGTACATACACATAAATGTGTCGAAACTGAGATATGTTGCAATCTAAACACCCTTAAAACAGTACTTCAGAAAGTGGCGGATTGTACTGCTGTTGTTACGAAAACAGAAGTACAATACAAAAATTGTGCGCCTCGTCGTGTTTTGCAAGTACACTGTAAAAACAGTACCGCCGAAATTGGGAGTACAAAATTGGCGTTTTGTACTCCCTAATTTTCAGTGGTACAAGTACTGCCTAGAGTTTGTACTGTTGATTGTACTTCTGAAATTGGGAGTACAAAACCTTCATTTTGTACTCCCAAAATTTTCAGATGTACACGTACTTCCTAAAATTGGTAGTACTGACTGTACTTTCAAAATTCAATGTTGTGGCTTCAAATTTCAGCAGTACGCCACTCACTAAAACAGTTCCTCTGATCGTGCTTCCACTTGTACAATACATTCATAAATATCACTTCGTGCTGAGCATTGTTCTTTCATATACAGGGTGACCCATTTTGATCAAACCACTGGAATATTGTAAAGCACTGAAAGAAAATATACTAAAAGTGTTCAGTGGAACATGTACCGACAGAAGGGAAACAGCCTTTCATGCACAATGGACTGATACCACAAGCACAGTGTTGCCACCTCAACACAAACATATATTTTTTTCAAATGCGATGAAGGTTCGATACTTTCGTAGGTGATAGTATGAGTCATAATAAACAAAAAAGTTTGTATGAACAATGATCCAATTCTGCTTCGTTTTGGAGACACAGTGATTCCAACTTAGCTAGCCTAACGATGGGAAGATGATGAATAATTGTCAATAAATCAGAAACGACGCATTGAATGAAAATTACGTTTGCGGAAATTTATTTGTAGCAACATGGTGGATATCAGGATTGAAAATATGTCACCAGGTCATCAGTGTTGCCAACCCCGCATAACGTTATTTTTCAAATGTCACTACGCTGTATTATTATAAAAATAGTTCCTCCTGATCGTTCCTCCATTGCGAAATTCCTTCAGAGATATCGCCTTGTGCTAGACACCGTGCTTCTATGTTTTATTTTATGTATATCGTTACGGCAGTTGATTCAGTTTCCACCATTCAGGTGAGATCCTTATCGAAACAAAGATCCCGCCTGATGATGAAAATGGAATCAACTCCCAAAATGACACACACACATATATGCATACACATATATATAATGTAATACAAAAAGAACAATGTTCAAAACAAAGCCATATTCCTACAGGTATTCTGAGAAGTGACGTGTTATAACTGAGAGTTCTTTTTGGCGAAATGGCTAAAACTCACCTGATGGTAGATGAACATCAGAAACGTGTTATGCAATCCAAAGACAATGTGAAACATAATAAATTAACACGTTATATTAGTTTTTATAAAGTTATTTTTATATCTAGAAAACTTAGAGTAATAATTTGAGAGACGATGTAACTAACTCTTAAGGTGTCTGAAAGGTCATTACCATATTATAGTCAACTTTGAGCAAGATTCAACCTAGTATCTCAAACCGCTAAACCTGTAATTTAACACGGATTTCCCACATTTCTAGGAAAATCTTGTTTTCATCACGTTCTTTCAAGAAAAAATGACTGAATACCCCTTTAAACATAACCCATGGGATCGTAAAAGTATATAAGTGAAGGTTCCGCGACGTATCTTGTGTTAGAAATAAAGTATGTTTCAATAATCTATGTAACACCTTTCTTATGGAAATTTTGAACATATTTTTCCTTATTTCTAAACAGAAAAAAGCTCGCAAGGTCTTCACTGAAGTCCTTCACCTTCATAATGCCAGAAAATATGTTGAAGAGGATATTGAGTAATTTTGTTGAAGGAATCATATGAACCCACGATATTGCCTGAAATGTGTGAAAATCCATGTTAAATTAGACGCTTATTTTGCAGGCCGCCGTAGCCAACTCCCTCTCCCTCTTAATGCTTATTTTTTTCTACTAATTCACTCAACAACAATGCAGTTTAAAATCCACAAACATCCATGGCCCATTCGTGATTCGAACCAGCAGCCTCATGAACGGCAACCCAGCGCTCTAGACCACATGGCTACCGAGATCCGGAACAGCCATTCGATTTACTCTATGCGACCACTTATGTAAACGAACTAATGTCCTTAATAATTTAAGGAAAACATGAATAGATGCATTTTCTAAAAATAATTACATTATTATTCAGTTGTACATGTACATTTTATATATTTCTAAGATTTATTACATTTGATGTCAACTTTATTTGTCCGTTTCCAAAAGGAACAATTCTTCACCACTATTCCCATTCCTTGTATTCCGTTGGAAAAGAAGATAGCTGGACCTGACGAGTTCTTCTCTTTTTCAGAATAATGTTCCTGAAAGAAATATAAATGCATGTATAAACATACGAAAATCATTAAAATGTTAAATTTTAAATATTGCATACCATGAGATAATTCTGTAACATATTTGCTATTCACTACTGGAATAATACACTAAACACTGTATTATTCCAGTACAGTGAACTCGAAAAACTCGCAACACTGAAATGCACACTAAGCCAACTAGGCAAAACTAGAACACCTGTGATGATCATTAATGTCAACTGCCCACAAATCAAACGGCACCACCAAAACAAAGACACACAAACGCAAAAAGGTACCGGTAGCCAAAACTAGGCAATACATACAACTTTGAATACAAGGACTATTTTTACAGAGTTACCAACCACAATATCTCACCGGTAAGTGGCCAGGGTAGGTAATTCAAGAGATTTAGAAGCTATTTAACGTAAACACTAACTCCATCTGTCAACACTTCAAAATCTACGACGAAAAGCAAGTTGATGTTTTCAAAATATAGCAAAACTCTCACTGATAGCCTACCTCAACTAAAGTTTAAACCAGTAGAAAATTATCTGAACGTAACTAATTAAGGTTAACGTTGTAGAACATATTGTTTCTGACTTATAAAATCACAAAAATAAAAATATTTCACCTTTTGATTACCTTTAATACCATCACAAGGATATATCCTGGTCCCACAGGTTAATTGCATGGCTTCAACCAAGCCAAATGTATTTAAATTTTATGTTAACAGGGTAAAAGCTTGATTTAGTGTAAACCTGGATTATCACACTGTTACGTTATTACCTCATCAACTATAGCAAAGGAAAAGCACCACGAAAAGCTTAGTTCCCAAATAAAATTTATCTAACCTATTCCATGTATTTCTCTGGGTTAAAGGAAATTTCTAGTTTAAAAGCACTTTTTATTAGCAAAA
>JAGDQP010013149.1:0-48537 GCA_022664845.1 Lepisma saccharinum | reverse complement strand
AGGGTAAGGGCAATGATAAGGAAGGTATCGGCCAGGGCCATTCTTAAGTTACTATGCCGGCATTTGTCTGAAACTGAGGAAACCCCTGGAAAATGTCTCGATGATCGCCGACGGAGTTCGAGCCCACGTACCTACCCATTGTCTCTTCGCAGTCAGAGACGTTACCCCCTGGACCACGGACTAGGTGCTGGTAGCTGGCTTTGAGTAAGAACTAAGGAAGCGGATCGGGCTTCAGTCCAGCTCAAGCTTGCCATTTTGGCAATCTTTCCATTTCTTTATTAAGTGAATTGAGTCGACTTAGTTCAGGTGGTAGTTCATCTGACTTCGTCGTGAATCACCCTGTATACAAATTATTAGATAGCGCCCCTTTCAAGGAATCGTCTGCCTCTTTGAGAAAGGCGTCCCCCTTAAATTACAGAAATATTTTGCACTAATATTTTAAGTGCTTTTAACACTAATTTTCATTCATCATATGTCAGAAATAGGCAATGTTAGAATATATTTTCGTACATTAAATGTGTCTCACATATTGAAAACAAAGTTTTAGTGCATTTTATGTAGACTTACTACATTTAGAAACTTGACAACATACTAAATCCTGATTTAAATATGAATGCAGAGTATCATTAAAGAATATTTATCCACCAGGAAGAAACAAAGAAACAGAGACAGAGAGGGTTTGTGTTTGTTTTGACATTCGAACTACGTAAGCATGCCATATTTTCCAATTTGAAATGCCATTCCCAGCAAACCGAATGATTTGCACTGTTGTGCCGATCAACAGAAAAAAAACAACGATATCTTGAAATGAAGCAGAAATTAACAAAAATTTTCTTTGCAAATTCCTTTCAAATGCAATTGATTGCAACGTATTATATCGGCATTGGTCTCCTGAAACTGAGTAAAGCCCGGAAATTCTCAATCTGTATGGACGGCTGGAGGACTCAAACCTATATGCCTCCCCAGTGTCGAACTCGCGTATCTACCCAATGCTGATCCAAAGTCCGCGACGATACTGCCTGGGTAGTTCTTAGCGTCCCCGTGTAAACGCAAGTGAATATGGAAATATACAGTCTTTGGCCTATCCGTTTTTCTTAAATCTCAGTAACTCAAAACAGACAGAGATGAGCCATACATCATTGGGTTCCTCATGATCTGAAACTTTGGGAACAACTATGAGTAAATCTAATACTGGTAGGTACTATCCAATAGCTTAGCATTATCTTTTGTAAAAAATGACGGTATGGTATTTTCTTTTTGAACGTTCACTTGATTTATACGGTGGCGCTATGCTTTTTTAAACTATTATGTAGCTTGTTTGAGTAAGTAACGAGGGTGTAAGTAACGTTTTACTGCGTTCAATTGATTCTTAGCCGTAAAAAATTAAAGTTGCGTGTGTGCTCGAGAATTTGGAAGGGTCACACCTTCCCGTTGGGAGCGGGAGTTTGGCAGAATCACTGACAGGTTAAGAACAACAGTACCGCGTTCAGTAAACTTACACTTACGGACACATTTATGGTATTGGTCCAGGGGTACAAACGCACTCTACATTCAGAATTTTAAGCAGAATTAGAATACTTTTAGGCGTAATTATGCATATTTTATACACATTTTATCTATGTGTATTTTATATCCATACACAGGGTGCGAAATCATGGAGGAGATGGGACATTTCCTTCCCTCAAGAGATATTAAACACTTTCGAGCTTAACGCAGGTTCTAATTTTATGTATTCCACTGAGAAAATACACCTCCCCCACATAAGTTGGGAAGATACCTCCAGGAAACCTGTTGATCCTTGCCAGCACCAATTTCAACATACTTACTTGTTAGGAATCTGTAATGATCTGAACGATCCGAATTCACTAAATTGATTTAGAACTATTAAAAATCTGTTCTTTCTTCTTACATAACTAACAACGTTAGATAAAATTATGGCAGTTTACGTTAGAAATAGTAGAACTTATTGCTTATACGTTAGAAATAGTAAAATAAACTCCAACTAAACCGCCCCAGGTGAAAATTATTATTTAAGGAGTCGTTGAATGGGTAAATTCAACATTTATGAATAATCATCCTTTGCACTCAGCGATTCTGCCAAAAATGTCAGTTTCGGGTGTGTAAGTAGAGTTTTGCAGGTTCTCAATAGATTTCTAGATTTATTTTTTATATTTACTTTTATTTGTTTATTTTTATTTATTCTTTATTTATTTTTTTGTTGTTGTTGTTGTTGGGGAAGTTTGCTCGAGAATTTGGGGATAACACCACCACTGAAAGTGTCTGACAGAATCCAGGTTGCACTGCTTTGAGTAACTTCTAGTACTTCCTGGAGGAGACGAAAATGAATATTATGCTGCTTAGGTCATAACAGAGTCTCATACATTAGAAAAATGCTAAGTGCAAAGATAATTCTTACGCGTTGTTACAAAAGTTCTGAACTGCAAATCATAGCTTAATTTTCGATAGAAAGTTATTACGTATGTAAGGATTTTGTCACGGTTTCGAAAGTGATCAGAGTGTCGGGGTTGAAAATTGACATTTTGCGTTTTATAGATTGCTTTCTGAAGGTTTAAAACTTTTTCAAAGCATATTGTTTTCGCATCAACAGGCGTGCAGCACACAGCCCCGTGGCAACTAGGAATGTCGCGGATTTCCGATAGGTAATGGGGAGGCACGCGAATTCGAGTCCGCTCCCGACTACCCTCACTGAAGGGTTGCACAGTTTTCATCAGACTTACAATATGAATACCGGGGTGGTACTCCAACGCACTAGATTCTACCTTCCCCATCCCTGCACCGGAAAACTGAACGTCGAGGGACGTCATCTCTCGGACGTAACTGAGTTATGACAAAATTGTCTATTCAGTCCATAAAAGAAAATTGGGAAGCAATCCAGATTATGGAAAGAACAGAACAGAGTAACCTATCCTACATCTCCTAATTCAGTTTAACAGAACCAACTTTAAATAATTTCAGCTAATCTAACGCAAAGAATGTGTAGTAAATAAAAAAATCAAGAAATTGAATGAAGAATTCGCGGTCATGAAAGGTACTTCTAACACGGAATATAGCTTTTTTTAAAAAAAAAAGGATTTAGAAAAATTGAACGATGTATCTGCATGGGGTGTCTTGATGAGTACGTTTCCACGAACTAAGCTGATGCGTTTTAATTCTATTACAAAACATTACATTTCTTCTGCTACAAATGCTGAACCCAGATCTCCCAGTTGCCTGCCTAGTGCTCTACAATTAAGCTACTACAGCCACGACCAAGTTCTGTGTACTTGAGAATTGCTTTTTGCTTCAGCTGAGTGGAAAGTAAAGACAATCGACTACAAGTGGAGACTTTTAATTCAAAAACCTTTTTTAATGAAGAAAGCCTTCCCGGAATTGTGTAACAGGAAAGAATTAGACGCTAGTTTCCTTCACATAAAGACCTCGTTGACTTACTTGTAGATCACTCGTCCGGAACCGGGGATCCTGCTTTCATTCCCAGTAGTGGTAATTGATTATTTTTCCTTTATTTTTACACAACTGGATTACCGGTACCATTAATGATATCTTTATGTAAATGAATGTTGCATGTAATTATATCGTACCATCCCAGCATTTGCCTCGTGTGACCGAGGGAAACCAGGGAAAACCTCAGTCAGGATGTCCGGACCCGGGTTTGAACCCGCGTTCTCCCCATTGCTAAGCCAATGCTCTACCACTGAGCCACGGCAGCTGGGTATAACATTTTGAAAAATAATAAGCAGGAAAAAATTATAAAATGCTTTTACACCCCTCAATTTTTCATTTATCGCTTCCTGATACCATCATGTTTCGAAGTACTGACATGAAGCACAAAGGTTGGTACGACTGAACATAGAAAGGTTTCATAATGATAGTATGAAAAATTCGTATATGGGTCTCGCAATGGTAAAAGAATAAAGGGGATTCACATTGACTACTGCATGAATAAGGAGGGTAAAAAATTGGATTTTCTAAAATTGAAGTAAATAGCGTTGATAACGATAATTTCTAAGTCTAATATACGCTTTTACATATAATTATACATAATAATCAATGGTGGGTCCCACAAACATACAGCCTGTCAAGGATTCCATAATGGTAGACGGATGTAAATATATATATATATATATATATATATATATAAGGTGGGAGTAAAAAAGAGTTAAAAACGGCGAATTTACAATAAATATAACTCTGTGTTCTGGCCGAGGGCAGGTGCTGATCCGAAAGTTCCTGGGCAGGGTAAACCGATGGCGGTTGTCATTGTCTGCATTCGGATAGAGAGGACGTCGCAAGGACGGGACCTACAGTTTAATGTGGACTCCGAAAACTGATTCCGGCAGACTAGCCTTGCCGTGGAAGTGTCACCTCCCAAATTCTGGGCCAAAAATCAGTAGGGACCGTGCAGAATTCCACTTACACTCTCCAGATTTTTACTTTACACCCCACACACATTGAAAATTATGGCGGAAACGCTGACTCCAAACCACTTATATTAACTTGTGTGTTTCGTGCGCAATATTAAAAATACTCGACTTTCATGAATTCATTTATAACTATGTCATTCAAGAATGTGACTTCTATATACATGGAACAAACACAAAGGGTAAATGAATAGTGCATAAGGAGTTTTCTCTGTTCGTTTACGTGTAATTTGTTTTCCATCGCTCAAGTTTTTATAACAGATTTCTTGCTGAAATTTAATGTCAGTTTCTAACTCATTTTCTGGATTGTTATTAGGAAGCTAAAATGCAAATATAACTGTTATAAATTTATTTAGTTCTAACACTTGCAACATTTTTTTTTCATTTTTTTTATTTAAATAAAGTTCGTATTTCAGAAAACTGACATTTGTATGCTAAGGCTTAATCAGAATTCTGGTCAAATTTCTCAGGCAAGCGCTGTATTTGCAATGGTCTTATATATTACATGTAGCTTGAGCTAAAGTTACCTGGAGGACTTAAATAAAATTTGAAATCTATAATCCACGTTTTTAAGTAAAGCGGTTTAAGGAACCTAAAACTATAAACTTGCATTTTCTTTTAAACTATTTCTTTCGAAATTAAGAATAACTATATCAAAATTGAGAAATAAATCATCCTAGAAATATTTCCTGTTAATTTCTCATTACATGATATCTTTCCTTTATGTTCGCATTGGCGAAATAAATATTTCGTACTAGCTTGCTTTAGCGTCGTTCATCTATAACAAAATATGTTCTATTATAAATGATGAGCACATTCTGTTTAAGAGTGTCTTCTTAGTTAAGCAGTTCCGTAGTTTACACCCAATCCCACCTGAAATATACAGTTCCTGCTCTTAACAGGTACTGCCGCAACTGATTCACGGGGTTAATACCCAAGATTTGTTGAGAACTTGAGAAATATGTTGGACACGTGAGAGCTTTCTGTTTCATATATTGCCAATTCGCAGGCAAGTAAATTGCTGATTTTTACCTCTAGCAACAGGAAATGAAAATAAAATACACAAAATGAAATGAAAATGTAAAACCATTCAACATTATAATGCGAAAAGGAGTGACACAGAAACTAAATACAAACATGATAATTCGAAGCTACTCTCCATTCAAAAAAATCGAACCTAGATTGCTTTTGTAGTTCGGACGAGTGAAAATCTATGCTAAAGACAGAGCCAGCTAGTAAGAAATTGTCAAAATTGATTTGGGAGACGCGAGGGAAAGAACAAGTTGTATGCTTCTTCTCCTCATTGTAAAATGCGTTTGCATTTTTTCAACTTACAGGATAGACTGGGTTACTGTGTATTATCGTCGTTTTTTTCTGCTGCCTTAAATTGATGTTTCATAAATTAAAAAAATAATACATGATTGACATAGAAGCCACTAAGACCAATTTTAATTTTCCTAAAGACTTCGAAACATTATGAATAATATTGTCGAGTTAAAACTGTTAATTTACAAACTAAAAATATATTTCACTGCAATGACAAATAGTATGGTTAGTTATGAGTGAAGAACAAAGGTGATTTTCTAAGTGTGTTCGCTTAAAAAATAAAATAAAGTAAAATGCGGGGATTTGAACTCATGACCTTCTGCGTAGAAAACTAGCTCGCTAACCACTACACTATGGTAAGCAGTGAATTATTTTTTTTCATATCACTTACCCGTTATTTTTTACGTACTGAGTATGTTTCTGTTTTATTATTACCGAATAGGATTGTCTTTTCACTATATTATCTTTTATTACTATGTCTGCTATGTATGATAAGTATTCTGGAATATACTAACAAAAGACATCATTCAAAGAATCTGAGTACAAGTAGTTGAAATTTTCCATGTGCACTACACAGGTGCATGTGCATTGCAAAATTTTTCATAGTTGGAAAATTCTATTCCATCGCCTCCAACAGGTGGGATTTACTTACTTGAAAGATAGTACATGTTGCAGTAGAAAATAGTACTAGATTCGTCATAGCTAAAATCGTCCATTCTTTGTCAACACAGACGATTATAGATTTTTTGCTCCATGAAATTATATTACTTTTGGGTTGTTTCAACTTGGTACTACTCGATAGACACCCTGTACACAGCAGTAGGTAACATCAAAAGATGTGTGAAACATACGGGTTTGAACTAAAATTCAACCCGAGTTACAATCATGTTTCAACAGGCGTAACCGAAGTGATGCAACGAAGTATACAACAGGACCTTAAATACTACATACAGGAAAATCCAAAATCATTGACTACCTATCTTCTCAATCAACTGTCAACCCTCTACAAATAGGCAATACAGCCCATTCTTCCTATTATATGGGTTTAACCCAAGAATAGTAATAGACGCACAGGTAGGAATTCATTATTCACTACAGATCTCACGTGAAAAACTACAGGACCTTCGTCAAAAATCGAAAATAAAGTCTATAAAACACATTTGAGACAGAAAAAGTATTATGATAGGAAAAGAGAACAGATTTCGTTCAAGGAAGACAACATCGTTTTAGTTTACTTTCCGTATATATTTCCCAATATCCCGGAGGCCTTTAGCAAGCAGTACATAGAGCAATGTAAAGTAAAGCAAAAGTGTTATGCGAATCAATACATTATTGAACTCCCTTCTAAATATACACAAAGGATTCAACTTATCTCTGTAGATCGGATGAAGAAATATTATACACACGATAATGCAGAAATTCATCAGGACGAAGCAAGAAGCTAGAACACTCACACATACACACATATGTTACTGACAGAGGCAGACAGGGAGAATTTCCGTCCGCAGCTTTCAAGTACACAGATCTCATCCTTGGCGAAGAGCACTTCTATATGTCACAGTGACGTCATGCAACTAAGCCACGCCCATACTATACACAGCCACCGGAGGAAGAACAAAAGGAGGGGAAGTACACAGCAGTGATCGGGGAAGAAAAGCAGCGACCGGCTGAAGACGCAAAGAATTACGCATGGAAAAAGCAGAAGCTATATAAAGAAAGAAAAGAAAATTAAAACATTTCAAACGTAATACACCGTCTATTGAAGGTGTTGAACCACTTTTTATAACGCACTGTAACAATCGTCAATCACTATAGACGTACTATAGCAAATTAAAGTAACAAGAATGCATTGGCAACAGAGAAAGACATAGTACAATATCAGCATTTTTTTCTTTTCTCAACAAAAAGCAAGTATTTACTAGTATCCAGATGACTATAAAAAATTCCCCTCTCCCTTATAATCTCTGCAAGAGATAATTGCCAATCTTGATAGTTTACTGAAACATGAATAAAAACCACTTACCAAGCCGATTTGAAGAACTCCACCTACATCCAATATTTTCCTGGACAACCACAACTTTAATAATTATTATTTTTTAGTATTACCATATTAATATATTTTCTTTACAATCAATTAAAATCTAAAAACAGTGCGTGAACATTCTAATATTGTAGATGATCACCATACCCTTAATTTGTTTGGCTATATCTATAACTGCCAACAGCCTCATCGTCATTTACCTGATGTATCATATATGCAACACATGCCGAAATAATAAGAAGACGAAACACCCAAACGACAACAACACCTACAACCCACCCCCATCGCCAACGCCCAACAAAGAAGAAACCGTCAAAACCACTCTTCACATCAATCATGGCTCCAGCGATAACAAGTGCAACATTGAACCACCAAGTAGTGTTACAGTGAAGTGTTCATACACCATTAGTGAATTAATGTAGATAATTTATAAGAATATGTGATATAAATACGATAAAAAGAGCATACCCCTTTGAGGGGAATGATGAACGAGATGCGGACCATGCTTAGGGCAGAACGTTCTCAGTTACTCTCCCATTTAAAATAAAAAGTGCAAATTATAGTGTAAATAAAGGAAATTTTAAAAAATAATGTGAAGAGTGAAATCTCAAAAGTAGGGATTCACTCACTCAAAAACGCTCTCTCTTACCTACTTTTAAAAGGGCCTGGGGAGCGTAATGAGATAGTAACTGTGTCAGTAGGTGAGTGTGACATAAACACGTGAAGGTGTTTATGTCAACACAAACAGCAGACGACAGTAAACTCTGGTGGAGGAACAAAGAAATAAAAAGATACACGTCCAGAGGAAGAAGAAGAACACATTATAAAAGGACGAACAACAGGGTCTACATCACAATCAAGTGGTCACTTGTCCCTTCTATAATCCTGGGACCTGATACGGATTCTACACCTAGAACTAACAACCATACCTTAGACCTGGTACGGGGTCTATCACAAGTCAAACATATAAGGAGAAGTGATCAATTTAGTCACATAGAAGCAAAAGGACACGAGTCTGAGATAATCTGAGTTGTACTTATAAATCGGGCTAGTGTAATAGTATTGTATCATACATATATGGGAAACTTTGGGAAATTATAAATTGGCATTGGGAAAACACAAACCAAGACTTATTCTATCCACAGTGATTAATACACGATCCTGCTCTACCTGTATTTATATGACCCGTAAAGGATCATAACGATATTAAATGTAAATTATGATAAATGAATACACACTGCAGATACATCGACGTTCCCCAAAATTGTTCATAAAATTGTAATATTTTCAAATGGGTAAGCTCATGTGAAAGTAATTTGTGTCCTGCCAAATCTAAATAAATAAACCGTACTTTAAGTGCACCGTTTAAAATGTCAGTCCTGCCGAAACAAGTCTTTGGCGCAGAAGATTAGAGTAAGATGACAAACTTAAGAGTTTAGGTATTCGTAATAGCAAATTCATATTTAAAGAATAAATTTAATATTTAAGACTGCACATGAGATGTTAAATATAACGTTCATAAAAATTGGATTGTAAAGCTAAATGCTGATACATAGGGCATACTACCGTCCTATTCTATTCATTGTGTACACATGTTGTCTCATTTTCATTCTATCACTCCAGCTTACTCCTCCAATTTATTCTCCAATGTGATCGAGGCAGAAAAGCCAAATTCCCTAGAAGTATTAATCAAAAAATGATCTACCAATCTTTATAAATAATCCATAATAGCTTGGATCCATTTGGCGTTGCTTAAGACGTAGAAATTAAAATTCGGAAAGAATAATAATGGTAATATCAATGATGATAATAACAACAATAATAATAAATAAAATATGTCGGTAAGTAATTTAAACCATTGATATTTGGATTTGTAACTAGAAATTGCAAAAAAATATTCAATTTGTAGACATAGGTGCGAGTTAATATCAACTAGTTCAACAATTTAGCATTCAACATGTTTGAGGTCTGATATTTCGAACACCTTCATGAATATCTTAAGGCTTGTCAAACAAAGATTAGCGAAATATCAATGCTAGCATATTTTGGTGCAAAGCACTCACGGGTTCACTTTCATAAATCTGCTAAACCCGATGTTTAGTGTAGCTTACTGAAAATATAATAAGACCACATAGGCTAGTTTCCCGTAAATTCCGCATCTTAATTTTCATGTAGGGTTATGTAATTATATCTGGCTATAAAACTTTATTACGAAAACATTTCGATTCTATTTCATAGTCACGTGAAAGTTTGAGTTCATTTTGAATAGCCCGAAATAAATAAGATCTAAGTTTAGCAGGTAAAATTAAGACAGTGGATAGTTTCGAATATGCACGCTTTCATTAAGCGGCTAAAACTCCAAACATATTACTTTCTTCTTCCATTTCTCATAACTCTAAATAATAGGTATCGAACGTATAGCTTGGTTCATTACGTTCGTTCAAATAAGCTTATAAATATTGGGAAATTCAAATAAATCACTACGAAGGGATACTCCTTCTTCGCGAATTCGGTTTTGTACAATAGACTTCATAAAACATGGACAACATTTTTAGGTTTCTTAATTTCAGTCCATATTCCGAAAATATACATATTTGTTTACAGGAAAACAGAATTTCGAAATAATGCGAAACATAGATTCAATTGGTGAAATCGAATAGATTTAAGTAACCTTTCCTTGAATGTACTATTATCAGTTTTATAGCTCATTAATTTTAAAACGAATATAATTTGAAGGAGTAGTCTCGACTAGGATTAATTATATTTTATTAAGAGCAAAATACAATGATGATTTACCCATACATGGGAAATATTATTATTGACTACTCCCAGACGCAGAGAGAAATTAATGAAGACCGATTGATAGAAAATGTAGACCAGTGTTGGTAAGTTAGAGTTCATTAGAAATATTAAAAAGAAGTCGACATCCATTTAAAAAACACACGTTTTGGACATTTAAAGATGACAATTATACCAGAAATATCGATTACTTTGTTGGCACTAGTCGCACGTAGACAGTAGTAGATAGACATTAAAAAGACACAGGTAATTGCAATAGTAAATAGAAAATGTTTAAAGTATTTCACATTGCATTGCTCTATTTATAAATATTGCATAGGCCATTTTAACGATAATGCCATATTTAGTACAATTCCTCGTCTCAACATTGATTTGGATAAGAGAAAATGAATTGCCACACCACGAATTACGCCGTATATACGTAGTAAAAAGTAAATAAACTCTTGTTTGTAGTTTGATAGAACATAATTTTGCTAGAACTTATGCTCGCCCAAAACATATATTTAGTTAGCTTTTTTTATTTAAATATATTAACCCTTATACATTAACCCCAGATATTCATTAAATGAACTAAAATACTATAAAAAGTGATAATCTTCGAACTTCCAGTTAAGTTGGCACAAAGGAAGCTTTGAAAAGTTAACTTACCTTTCCGTGATTACCAAGATGGAAACATCCACAATCCCGGCATTCGCCTAGTGACTTAATAGCAGTAATGCAGCGTGATAATCAATGTTACCACTTTGTCTCCAGTAACTTCACTTCACTACATTCGCTAAACACTTTTATCATCACTATCATTAAGAATAAAAACCACCATGAAACACTACAAAACCTCATCATGAACACAATGGATTTCAACATCGGAACGCTTGTGATGCACATTTTCATTAAATCACTTTGCATCGAAAAAGAAGAAATTTCATCAGAGAACTTCATCATTATTCCAGAAGAAAACATTAATCCCGTTTTGAATCCAGAACCATGTGTCGTCGAGTGGAACACATAAATTTGGTTGTTTATTCCCCGGTTATACACTTCACTCTAGTGAATTCATTCCCCGCCATCTTGTGCTTTTACTACTTCAATGCGAGAAGAATTTTTCACGTAATAATGACAATGAAGTGTACATTCCAACCATAGTGGAACATTTAAGTTGTTCACTTAATAGTAATCAAAACTGTATATAAATTAATAATTACGCATTCGTCTTATTACCCGATAAATATCGACTATTCAAGGATTATAAAAACTTTCAAACAACGTAGCGCAGTGCACATAAACAACAAGACAGAAGATGCTCAGTTTATCAGTGAAATGTGATTCCAAAAAATGCAGTGAACCATGTAATGCAACCATTGCTTTCTGTAATGTCAGCAAGGAAGTATGTTAAGCATTTAAAATAGTGACTGTGTCTTTGTGCTTCTGAGTTACGAGGCATTCATTACAATTTATTTATAAAGAGACACTATAAACTTATGCATAAATTAGTTACTCTAAATTTCATGATTTTATGCGTTTCATCAATATATCATTTAAATCCAGATTTCAATATAATATATTAATTAATCAATAATTAACCGTAATATATCCATACATTAAGTATAATCATTTTTTTGGTTGATATTATAAAAAATAGTTTATAACTTTCGATCAAATTTACATAGAATTTTCTTTACATATATATCCAGAGTTATATTCCCTTACCTCACTTAGGTACTTTACTTTGAGGCACATATTAAGTTTTGTACCCATTTTTTAAATATATGTTTCATTTTAACATTTTATACTATTGAACTATAGTTGAACTATATTTTGATCTGTATTCTATACAACTTATAACTTTATTTATATATGATTTAGGTAATTCTTCTATTTCAGTCCCTTTTCAACTTTGAAAAGGAATGATATTAGTCCAACAGTAATGTTATTTTTGTTGGGCAATCTGTGGTGTTGTCGCGGCATTGAAATGGAAAAATTGAAAATTTGAAAAAGTAGGAATTCGCATGCAATTTTAAATTTTATGAATCAGTTTGAAAATAAAAGTTTTTCTCTCGGTATGTTTGCGAGGACATGCAATGTATGCCGATCAACCGCTATAGGTTGTCGCCCTCCAAAGTATTTTCATATACTTGCGAAAATTCTCATCTAGTAATATTATAGGAAAAGGAACCGGAAATAATTTTAAAAATTCCAGGAAGTTACTCATGCCGATAAGAACGTAAGAGAAGCAAAAATAATAGTTATACCCAGAAGTACAATTTCAATATATGATCGCATTCTAACCTAATTAGATTAGGTTGAAGTCAATAACCTTTAAAGTCCCACGAGAAAATTAAATCCTTATCTCCAATAGTTCCATAGATTTGACCTCCTATAACCTCTTCCACATCTGAGTTCCTTAACAATCTATTAATATCGCCTATGAAAATTCTTCGATGTAACAACTTCGCCAATTGATGTTTTCCCAGTGTCAATGAGCCGAAGTGACCTGGTTGATTTGGAAAAAGAAATAAAAATACAAATTTCAGAATTTAATAAAAGAGGCCCTCGATCTTGAGGGCCAAGTTTGGGTGTTATACTGCAAGAGTAAGATTGTGTGACAAGCTCAGTTTGATATCCATAAGAAAGAACAATTTGAAGTCCGACTTCTCGACTCCTAGTTATTTGGCCAAGAACAGTTATATTTAGACTTAGAATTCAGTGAACTTTCTGAAATTCTGACTGTGTTAATTCGGATTATGTGAACACTTGAGACGTGACCAATGAACATTACCTATTTGTCAAGCGATTGGTGTCCGTCATGACACTCGAAGAATTTAGACATTTCGGTTAAATTTTATTTGTGCGAACGTGCCCTGGGAGAATAAGATAATATGGCATAGAACATGTAACAGAATATATAATAATACTCCGCCCAGTGAAATCCTGGTGAGTATGTTTTTCAGTATGAATCTGGTTCCGAATTGTATTTATACTGATTTTAAAATTGGATCTGCGACAGTTGATATTGTAAAATTAGCTTTGATGTTAGAGCTGTAACGGTATTCATAAGGTATGACTTGCAAGACAATCAGATCAATTTCCAAACCTAAAGAATTTCATTTGTGTCTCTCTTAAACTATATTATATATACTACCCTCCTTCGTAAAGCCAAGCTAACCCTAAAATGGAAGCTACGTCATACTTCACTCGTCTCTATTTATTTCAGTTATGTATGGCATTTGCATTCAGTTCACATGCACCTTTTTCCTTCTCTGTATGGTTTTTGGATGGAGAATGTGCAATGTTGACACTACGACCACTAACACCAAAGATAAGCGCTCAACTAATTGAGCCACGTTGTTGGGAGTCTTGTAAGTGAGAATGCGAAAAAGAGATAAAGACGAGAGTAACAACAGCAATTCCGGAATCCACTCTCCTGCGAATCGATGAAAAAAAGTTGAGGAAGAGACGAATTAATTATTTTGTATAAAGTTATTTGTTGTATTGTATGGAGCCGAAACATGTAATCTACGAACGAACTAAACAATGGAACCTTTTTAAATATTTACATGGGAAAGAACAGAATGAAGAAGTTAGCTGGATGCAGAAAATGGGATAAAAAATAAAATGTTGAATATTATGCAGGGACTATAAATCCTGGAGACAATAAAGAAGAGAAAGAGGACATTAACTGCGCTGACGATGTATATATCATTTAAATTGAACTCACGCTGCTGAAGCCTGGCGGTAACACATGTTCACAGATTTCAGTCTGGAATCCACCACACTTACTTAATTATTGATTTTCTTCAAAAAAGAAAATAATGTGTTAATTCCATAATAAAATGTTGTCTCCTGTTCTTTGTTGTATTCAAGGAGGTAGGTTCCAAAGTCTTCTCATTTCGTTGTATGAAAATAAGCGAATTTCAAGAATTTCCTCTTTGCCTTGCTTTGGTTTTTGTTAAAACAGAAGCTTTAGTTTTCTCAACTCAGTGAATAATTTTCATTTTCAAGAAAACGCAAGAAACCAAAAATATTTTGTGTATAAACGACATACTTAATCTGGAATTTCCATAACATTTAGTGTTGTATCGTATTTTGAATTGTTAAACAGCATAATTGAGAAAACGTGATTGAAGTATATATGTGCACAAATAAACGATATGATACTTTCTGTCAGCCTCCATGTGACATGAAAAGTATCAAAAGCATAGCAGTGAGTTAAATAGAGCACATATTACTTCAATCATTTTTTAAGCTACCAGCGGAATGTATTTAAACATTGCCGTTGTGACGGTGACGCACGACCCCTCACATGCGTGTTATGAACAGGGAATAAGCTCACCTGATTTTGTGTATTTTATGTCGAAACATTTGTGTGCGTACGCAAGCATGGATGAAAATGCGGCCGCTGGAAATGATGCGTTAGCGCGGGAGCGTGGACATGTGAATCCAGCCGGCAGACTTAGCAACGATGTGTCAGTCGAGCAGTAGATGGTGTAAGTGACATGGTTGACGGTGCAGTGGGAAAACGTAGTAGTGAATTGTTCTCCCACATAGCAGTTATTCTAGTGTTATATGGACAGAAATTCATGGAAGTGGATTATTAGTTTACCCAGTTGATGTAGAGAAGAAAAGGGAAGTGTGTTGAACTGTAAAAGCCATAGAGAGAGGATTAGTATTTATATAGGTCCATGCTTACGGATCATAGACGCCGCTGTTAAGATAATGTGTCTGTTTCTCTTTTTCTCATTCGTCCTGGATGTCTGTGAAGATAATTGGCACCGTGAAGAGTTATTTGGAAATATTTGTTTAATATTCTTGTGCACAGAAATGAATGCAAGATTATATTACTACGCAATCATCGTATCCGAACCGTGACGAGTGGAGCCCGGAATTGCTGAATTCGGTCGGTCACGTGATACGCAAGCATTGTTTGAACGGCGTGTTATTGTTTTAGATGACGTTTATTGTGTACTTATTTCACCCGGTCTTATTGTGTAATAGCTAGATTGATACAAGGTGGGCCTAAACTAAACTAATCTAAACTGAACTAAAATAAGATGATATTGAGTATATGAATATAAATAAAGAAAACAAAGAAAGGATCCTATGTTTGATACGTTGTAAGCTGTACGGAAAGGTACTAATGTGTGTCGTTGTCCTTTATAAAGACGTCAAATAATAAATGCACACACGTTCATGAAAATTAATACTTGTCAGGTACTAGTACTTATATCGCTTGCTGGAATAAGTAATGTCCGTGCATTGATCAGTAACTAGTCTGGTAGGATTTTTAAATCTGCTACCCCAACAAGAAAATAATAAATAAAGTATTAGTGTGTAATCACGGGAAAGTACAGCACTGTTATTTTTCATTTTACTATAAGTATATGCTTCCATAGTGCGGAAACATCTGCGAATGTTCCGGGCGGGAATTACATTTGTGTATTAGGTTCCACGGCCATATGAGTTGTGATGGCATATGGAATATGTTTACTAAGCAATCGGGAGAAGTAAATATTAGTATTGTTCGTTGGAAAAAAAATCTTTAACTGCTCAGGTTCCGTCCAAGTTATGGTTAACGTTAAATCAGATCAAACAAGGCTACGGCAGGTTCGAGTAACGCTGTGAAAGAAAAAAAAAGTGTAAGATTGAACATTTCTATATGTGTGAGTTAGAAATTAGTTCGCGCCTGATTATAGTAATCTATATTTAGGTTGACGGGCCCATGTAAAATTTTATGTTAAAGATAATACGAGGCAAGCCTCCAAGGAAGAGTTAGGTTGACTTGATTATATAACACTAATGTTATATCGTGGACGTACATAGTCGTTGTTCTACATAAAGCTAGCAGAAGCGTTGTAAAGAAAAAAACAATAGAAAACAAATAAATTGTTTGTAACGTTCTGAGCTCAGCGACGAAAAAGGGTACCCCGGTATTTTCTTAGATTAACGTGATTTCTGTTTTATTAAATATCTATTTTATTATTCAATCTTGTATCGTACGGAATTCAGTTTTTCTTGTTGTATCAGTACCGTAAAGCGTGGAGAAGCGTTTACCGGATTTGAGATACAGTCAATTGTTAATAATTTTGTGTATATCTGCTGACGGTGGACTGTGATCAGAGAATTGCATGATATTAGATTCCGTACAGTAGATAGACTAACCTTTGATGTATATAAAATTTGTTGAAAAACATCGTCAGTTACATTGTCAATAAATCCTATAAAAATTGTTTAAAGTGTTATTATCCTGCAATATACTCCAGTATATGTTTGTTTGAAGCCAACGAATCCGTTCCGAACGATTCTGAAATTTTTCGAGATTTTGATCTAAGTAGTAACAGAGAACATTTCTGTGAAGGTAAAAAAAAAAGTTCATCCTCAAATTTTCACATTCTGGTTTTGGGCGAGTTATGGTGCGTGAAGCTCATCTTGAGGTGTTTAATCACGTTTTAAGTCACTTTTGAGACTTTTCCGCCATGTTTACCTATTTTTCAAAGTTGCGGTTTTGGTTTAATATTAATGTTTTTTATTATTGTTTATTAAACATTGTTCCAAAATGCATCCAAATGGTGCTATAGCAAATATTGAATAAATATGACTTACCAAGAGCAGCCCACAAGAAAGTTTCACCTCTATAGTACCTTCCAAAATCAAACCTTTCTCCTGTTTGATGACTGGAACTCAGGAAAGTCGAATCACTTAATATACGGTAATTTGTAAACACTCACGATGCACCAAACTTGCGTGCCAATTAATATAAACGATACCATTGATCTAATCTAAAAATGTGCCAACTCTATAAATTAGAAATTGTCCAGATTTTATTAACTCCTGTCTGTCTGAAAGAACGTTACGGATTTTCATGTAAGGTTTTCTTTCAAGGCTGTCATACTTTGAGAGCAAGGGACAATTTCTTCGTGTAACAAGTAAAGGATAGGGATTGGGTAAAACAGATAAACTGCATATAGTTGGTAGTTTATACTTAACCCCAAAATGTTGAGGGGTGCTGTACTTGATTTTATGTTCAAGGACCAAGGAAACTAGACAAACAGAATTTGTTCAATTGTTCTAGGAACATGATATCTTGGTGTCAGCTCTGAAGCTATTAGCATTCGAAATAAATCGCCTTGAAATATAGTTTTTGACATATTTGGGACCCTGTAGCGTTGAAACTACGCATGATAGGGCGCGAGATCAAATGAACTTTTTACTTGTTTTGATACGAGGATTCACTCCCAAAGTTTGTTACATTAATTAAGTTACACACTGTATATTTAAAAGCTACTTTTGTATTAAAACAATTGATAATAACCACACCAAAGGGAAATGCTGTACTTCTGAATAATTGAAGTGAGACTGTATCACATCCTTGAGGAATTTCACATAGTTTTAGACCAGCATTCTCCAACCTGGGGTGCGCAGACTCCTAGGGTCTGCAAGACTATCTGAGTGGTCCTTAAGACAATCTGAGAGACATACACAATGTTGAAAAATACAGAATCTTTTTGGTTAACATTTTCGAATGAATAGTGACAAGACAACTGGCGTTATAAGTTACATTGACCTACAAGAGATTGGATCTACTCGTGTGGTGAGCATATGACAAGTGTTGCGCATGAAATTGAAAATATGACTGAATTTGTATTATTGCAAAGAATTAAAAGGAAACAGACAGGAGAAAACCGTAATTAATGTGTACGTTTGGTGGAGAGAAAAATAAATCAGATATGTATGTGATTGGGTACGGATTCAGCCATGATTCTCAACGGGGGATTTAAATACAAAATTGGTTCTGTCTAAGCAGTATTTTGTAGAATTAAAATCTCCTTTTAGCAAATGTTTGAAGTTGAGAGTGTACTCGGGACTCTGGGGTAACACCTTCCCGTTGTGTAGTCTGATTTTATCAATAAGAGTGGTTATTGGTCTGCCTTTCTTAATGATTGACCCGTTTTCACAAGTTGTATTGAATGTGTAAAGGATAAAGATAACTTCGTTTGTTTTACATGATTTTCAGTATTGTAATGTTCGTATTGTATTTGAATAGTTGTTTTCAGTCAGTAGTCCAAACAATCATTTTCCAATTGGCAAAAGGAAAATGAATTTTCCCTCTTGACGGAGGGTTACTGACAATGTTCTGTGTTCTATTGTACATATTTCATATATTTTGCCCATTGCTATAATTATTATATCGTAATGCGTTTGTAACGTTTGAACACTCAACAGAAGTATTTGAGCATTGAATTGTCTGAATTATTTGCTTTGGGTCACTTTACACACTATACAAGAAAGGCATCTACTAAGTAAATAATATTTCATTATCCCGTTGATGACACAAGAACTGTTTATGTAGAAATGGATCAAAAATACATTATTTTAAAAATTAGATACTCACTGAAATAAGAAGGGTCGCAACAAGTCGAATCGTCAATCACTTTGGTATGATCATTTTTGGGTTTAAAAAACTAGGATGTTTATTGAGAGAAAGAAGGCCGGAAAGAACTGACCTTCTTTCGACTTCGGTTTTACAGAATCATCCTCTATAAATATATTATGAAGTATGTGCAAACCTAAACATAAATCAAAACGTATAATGGATCTAAACTCAGCCTTGTTTTCCATACTACATATTTCATAGTAGTTAAATGAAATATATAGCAAATATTGCTGCTCGAAAATGTAGCACCGTGTATTGAAACGTTTCAAGTCATTAGTGAAAGAATGCAAGTAATGATTTACACATATTTCTAATTGGATGTTTCCAGATCCTCAATTGTGCGTTAAAATATTTATAGAAATTCGCTTGAAATTTCGGCAGTATAATTGGAGATCGTATAAAGCTTCTCGTAAAACAAAGCAAAACTTTCCTTCCCGGATGCATGCAAATTGTATGCAGGCGTTTTACCCGTGGAATTAAGTTATATTTTATTACAACTGTGACGCATCTCTATTGGTTCACAGTGATGGGGCATGATATATTTCTTCTCAGCCTACATCACTACATTGACGGTGTTCAAAATGTTCAAAAATAACTACAAAGTTAATTTCTAAGACCTGGTTCGTAAATTGAAATATCTGTTGTTCAGCTTATAAGTTTAATTTGCTCTCAACCGCGAAATTCTGCCAAATCATATGCAAAGAAAATGAATCACTTAAATTTTACCGTAATGTTAGAAGAAACCCACACAAGTTATTTTCACTATCTACATTATCATAAACTACTATTACGGATAAGTCTATATCTGTGTCTCACATATAAAGTTAAATTTTCGTAAAACAAATGCAGAAGTATATTTAGGTGAAAATACCTGTTCTGTACTTCTACGTGCTGAATAGCCTTCAAAACTATGTTGTTCGTTAAACGTCTTCTATAGTTTGCGGGTCTACGAATATCAAACGCTAATTTTGACATCATTTTGAAAGAGATCATAACATTAGAATTATAAGCATACTAACAATAAGTATGATGCTCATTAAAAGCACATTTGAGAATTTCTAAATCACCATTGTTATAAGATGTATGTTTCATTCTTCTTATATAAACGCTATATCGGGTTGTCATCTACAATGACCTAAAGCAGGATTATATACAATTACAATGAAACATATATTACGGTTTATTCCTTGCATTTTGCACGTGAGTAATGTTGCGTAAATAAACATATTCGGATTTAATAGTATAATGAATAGACTTCGCCCATGGAGTATTAAAATGGACGGGGAATATGGATGCAATCAATAAATAACTAGCTTATGAAACCAGTAATATAAGAGCAATCTATTTAAACTAGTATATATAATTAATAGTAAAATTTCAAAATAATATTCGGATTTATTGTGACATACAATTCAATAAAAAAGCAAATATTTTGAAGATATACTACAAACCCCCATTAATAAATATGAACGTAACACATTAGCGAAATGCTAGTAGGTAAATCTCAGAACTTTGAAGGAAAAATCCTCAATGATGTTTGTACAAGAGGCCGGGGCAAGCACCACATATTGCACAGAAGTCGAAGTTATGTCCATAAAAGATGACAGACGTCGAATCGCAGAAGCCCGGATTCCGAAACATTAACCAAACAACTACTTTTTCAAATGCCAAAAAAGAAAATTTATTTTTAACGTAGGGTTACTTAAAAAGTTTGCTGTTTTATTACCATATATATTTAGTTTTATTTTTTTTCCTTTACCCTCATGATTGTATATTATTTTGCTTGAACATTTTCAACTGAAGCGATATTTGAGCCTAGGAGTTTCCAAATGTTTTGCGTTCCATCAATTTATACAGTACGCTAAGGAGGCGCCTACTAAGGGACTGATATTTCATTATTCCACTAATTTTACGAAAACTATTTCTGAAGTAAAAAATGAAGAAGACCTAAATTGTAAAATTAAGGTACTGACTGAGAGATACACAGCAAATCGAATTGTTAAAATTTTAAGAACTAGTTCGACGAACCAATCAAACTCTTATAAGTAGCTTTGAGTGAACAGGCTGATGTTCACTTTTGCACCCACCCCACCCATTACGTTAAAATTTTATTCCGCATGCTTATATAAAACCACAATTCAGCTCCAGCTTTATTTAATTTCATTTTTTATCATTCTCCAATAATTACAGGGTACGGTGAAAATATGGGTTGAATTCATCCAGAGAGAATTTCGTTATCAAACCTTGTAGGTTACGGGATATACGGGTAATGGAATAATTCGACCCCAATTGATTTTTGCCTATTAACTGAATCATTAGTATGGTGTACAAGAAGGTTGCCTAACGGACATTTAGTGCTAGCGGAAATAAAGTGGAGACAGACATGAGTTATTCGGGCACAGTGATATTTGGACAGGATTTGATGCTAATTTATCAATTGGGTAAATAGCAGCATTTTACCATTTCATTTTACTTTCTTAGTATTCGTGAGCAAGGAATAATTTAGGTCAAACATCCCCATCACGTTATCTCTCATCAGATGGACATTATGTTTTCCTCTTTTTTCGAAGCTCTTAACTTGTAATAACATTTAAATTACAATTTTATTCCTCTGTATTTCAACGTCACAGGGTGGAATTCTAAACAATATTTTATAAAACAGTTCCTTTCTTATTAAAGTGGATGCGCAGTCTATCTGGATGGGGAGTATTTACCCTCAATTTAATTTATTTAAACGCGTTTTAGCATTAAACTATTGTTATTAATGACAAGATTACGCCATTATTTATGTAATGTGTTTATATTTTACAATTTAAAACTTCCATCTTTACCTTGTTGCTTTTAGCCACTTCCCCTCGTTTCATGAATCATGTTTCAAAATCTTGTTATTTGTGATATATTATTTCAATTCAACTTTTGTAAGAAACCGTTTAGCTCATTACTGTTCAATATTTGTCCCTCTTACACCCTTGTTAGCATTTGTGAGTTATCACTAGAGACCGGATTTTAAGATGCAAAAATGTGGTAGGAAAAAGGGAATAAAAGGTGCTGAAAAATCATTTGAAAAGGTGCAAAGAAGGTGGTAATAGGATATCTTTATTAAGTGCTATAGTATACAGTTACATGAACATTCCTTATTCAAAACTAGCAAATATTGTTAAAATCTTGGCTTTAAGCATTTTACCTTTATTACAAAAATTGTTTTATTTAATCTCATAAACTTGTACAACACTCAGCATTCTTTTTGTGGTTAAAACCAACTCGGTATTAAGAAAAATAAACAAAAAAACATTTATTTTGCAATATTGTGGCTCGAGAAACTGTTACATACTACTGGGTTTTCAGAAACTGGTTATACTTCATTATGCACAACATTTCTATGTTTTCGAATGTTAGTTTCTGTCGCTTGGAGCTCAGGAGATCCTTGTATGCTGAGAAACTTCGCTCGACATGCACGGAACCAGTGGTGCATATCTTGTAAGCACACGGAAAGGAAGTTCAGTTGACGTTGCAAAGGTTTCTACGTCCGGATTGTTCGCAAATTCAGTTCAAATTTGTCCCTAGCAAACCCGTCAAGGTTGTCCCTTACACTTGATAACTTCTCCCACTGTTTCTCCTTCTCCATACCTTCTTCTTCCAAACTCTGAATCACATCTGGTAAATACTTGTAGCCATGCACGTTGAAAAGTTCTACCTGCAGGTCTTGATCGTTGAGCATTTGCTGGGCATGTTTGATGACTGTTGGCTCAGCTGCATTTAGGGCATGTATAGATCGTTTGAACTTGTCGAAGTTTTCGCACAAGAAAACTGCACTTCTTATCCATGTACCCCACCTGGTTATGACAGGAAATTGCGGCAGAGGGAGGGCAGTTATTTCTCGGTACAAAGCTTGACGACTAGGCGCCTTTACAAGAATCTTCTTTAGAGCAGCAATGAATTCATTTACCTTACTGTATTCTTCCCTTATACTTTCACAAACACGGTGCACACGATGTACTATACATGTGACATGATTAAGGTTGGGGTACATGCCCTTTAGTTGTTGAAAAGCCGACAGCATGTAACGTGCTTGATCGGTCACAACCAATCTGACATTATCGTATTCTATGCCTTCTGGCCACAGCTTCATGCACGTATCATGGAAGGATTGCATTACTGTGCAGGCATTTGTCTTCTCCAGTTGGTACATTTTGAATGACATCGGTTTCACCCACTCACCATATAATGGAAACACCAATACATTCAGTACATATCTTTGCAGCTCGTCAGTTGTTTCGTCTAACATGAAACCCACTTCATGTTTGCCGACCACTTCTTTGATTGGTACGAAAACATCCTCATAAATCGTCTTTACGTAGTTTTTTCTCAGGGTGCTCTCGTCTGGTACTGATTTTTGCGTATACTTTTCCAGAAATGATTTGAATGAAGGATTGTTTACTATGTGGACTGGAATTCCTGATTGGATTAACGCTGTTGTAAGATCTGCGTAGAAAACATTAGATGATCGATGTTTTTCAGATCCGGAAGCGAAAGCATTTATCAACGTACTTTGTTTTGGTTGTGACCTGCGAAGTCCCATGTTCTTAACGTGTTTGCTGTAGTTGATATGCTGGTGTATTCTGTCTCTTTAATGTTTCTCATCGACGGAAATATTTACATCGCAAACTGCACATCGAAGAATCATACCATCACTTTCAATGCATTCCTTCTTGAATTCTGCTGCAGGGATACGCAACTTTTCCTCCTTTATCTTTGGCATGCTCTGCTTTTATTGAGAAGAATAAGTTCTGGTTTAGATTGTTACAGAACCAAAGGTAAAGACTTCAAACTCCAAAGTGCGAATGAGGAGCTCGATTTCTTTTTCTGAACCTTCTTTCTACACAAAACGCCGACGGCAGGCGCAACAATCGTGATAGGGAAAACAACCTTTTTTCTTCTATCGCAGAGTTTTGAAAGACGAAAGGAAATTGCCGCTCTTTGTTGTACATTCAGAACATTATTTATTGACTGTTCGCACCGTTATTGTTGCCATGGTGTCGCCTAAGGTGGCGTCTAAATTTATGGAATAATTATGTGTAAACCAGATTAAAATAAAAAACATATTTGTTCTGTACAAGTTTTAAAAAAGAGAGAAAAAGGGACAACAAAGGTGCTGAAGGTTAAAGGTAGTAAAAAAAAAGGGGGAATTTTATTAATCTAGCAAAAAGGTGCAACAAAATGCTTTCATTTCAGTTCGTTTCATGCCCGGAAATACATATTTTGAACTTTGGTTGTTTGAAAGCTACATTTTTAGAAAAGGTGCTGCACCTTAAAATCCACTCTCTAGTTATCACAAATGCTAACACAAAACATTCAACATTCTAAAGATAAGAGAAGAAGTGCAAAATTCTGGTTCACAGTTGCTATTTCGTCAACACTAATACAAGGGTGAGTCAAATGATAACTAAATGTGTAATCAAAGCTAAGGATTTTGCGCAATTGTCCTTTATGTTGGCAATATTGTTGTTCAGATTTGTAATGATTGCAGAGGGGACACAGAAGTGCAGATAATGAAACATCGTTATAGTAGAAGCGTAAGGATTGTCCCCCAACTTGAGATATGGTGGACTAAAAAGATAAACAAGCTGTTAGAATTTTGACTAAGGAAGGTGTAAAACTTGTTAAAATCCATAGTAAAAGAGAATCTTATATTTGGTGAATCACGGTTACTATATCATAAAATGCACGAGTGGAATGGAAAATTTACAAATAGCGTGATATCTTTGAAAGCCGCTTCTCGTCCTTGGTTAATGAAATCAACTTGTGACACGAGAAAGTATCGTAGCTGTGGAACCATTAATAGTATATCTAGTAACTGTGGATAAAATTGACACAATTCTGGACTTAAGTAATAGATCAAAACATCACATTATTCACGATGTGCTCCAGTTTTGAGAAGTGGCGGCAAATTTGCACTACATCAGTCAAAACCAGAGCTGTAACCACGATTTGTTTACGTCTGTGAAGGAAAGGTGCGGTCCTTCGAAAGAAAAGGTGATGATCCTTGATAATAGTCGTAGCTTCGGATGAAACATGTTTCCACAACTACATTCCGGAAATAAAATTATATGTATTCGAACAAACGTGATCGTGAGAATGTTATAACATTGTATCTAGAGGTACTACTATCTAGTTACAAAATTATAACATTCACTAAATAATAGTGCTTACGATAGCAGAGAAATACATTTTTACTCCTACTGAAGATTCAATGGAGGTGTACCGTTTTGAATATAAACCCTTCAATTGTCGTGCAAAGATATATCACCGTGTACTCAGACCTTAAGCAACAAAGTTACGATTTATACATGTTTCAAATTGATATCTCTTGATTCAGAGTTGTGTATAACAGTGCTTACAGGAACTAATTTGAAATTTCGGTAGTGTAGGTGGTAATATTATAGAGCTTCTCATAAAACACAATAAACATTATCCTTCCTGAATGCTTGCAAACGGTACGCATGCTTTTTACAGGTAGTGGTATTTTTGTATATAACAACCATACCACAACTGCATTGGTGCAATATTTTAGTGCATGATGTATTGCATCTCTAATTATGTCAAATAAAATCCACTCACCTACTCGATTTTGCACAAACTCTGGTATATTCAACGCCGGATCTAATCGAGATATTCCTGGAATGTCCTTGCAATGTGCGTAGTTAAGGTATCATAATGGAAATCAGATCAGGATAGCACAGTTTGACTTTTTAATGCATATACAGATTATTCAAGTTTCAACATTTCGGGAACTTTAAGGATTTTCTAGGTGTAGTCTTCAATGTAAACTATATACTAGAACATTTTATCAAGTTTTGTTTCAGATTTCCTGAAAATGAATATAGAGAGATTTTCGATTATTTGTATAGCAAAACCTTTCTCAATAAGAGTGAAAACTCCAGAATTTCCCCATATTCACGGAGTATCATCAGCATAAACGGTAGGCAAGATTATTTTTTCACAACTTGTCATGAACAATATTGTTTTGTTGACTGTATTTTCTAAAGTTTTTTTTTTATGTACGAAGTTTAGAATTCGTTTCGAACCTTAAAATAAATGTAAGCAGTAGTGATAAAATGACCCAATATTGTCCCCCAAACGTGTATTGTGCAGACGTAATGTACCGTACTTCAAAGCGGTAGCAACCGTTGCCCGCAGTCTCAACTATTAAAAAAGGTTTTATAACATACGTAATAATCTTTAATTTCGTACTTAATACTGTATTTACGATTTATAGTATTATGTGTGAATAGTTACCCAGAAATGTTAGAATTATTTCTGACCAAATAAGTGGAAAGTTCTGTATAGGCAATTTTTGAAGGTAATATGATTATGGAGTGAAATGCTGTCGGAAATTGGATTTCTTTTATGATGTCATTTAGTTATTCTTTTCTATGAATTGATTGTCAGTTCGATATGGGTAGGCCACACCCCTGGATGCAACAGCGAAACTCAAGCCATGTTTTGCAGTTTGCGAAGCTGAAGTATGTAATATGTACGAATATACAAACTAACCTACTAACTTTGTACCGCAAACTAGCCATGCAAAGACTAATCTAATTACCAAGAGTCTAACGTAAACTGATTATTTATAAACTAACCTAATGTACGCAAATCGTAGTTGTGCATTCATATAATCGCTATTAACAAGTTTTACCGTGTCTGAGTAAGCACTGAGACTATGTTGTTTATTCAAGTGTTACGATGCTGCAAGATGAACATCGCTATCTAAATTGGAGCACGTTAGATGGCGGGATTTTTTGTATTGTGGTTCGAAGTGAATTAAAGCAATTAACCTTTTACCTTTTCAATGGAAATATGTCTGCAAATAAGTTATGGTACTATTTCTTAAACAGGTCAAAATGTTAGAATGCAAATATAAATACTCTCATTGATAATGTAAAGCGATAATATGAGATGGCTAATTCATATGTAATACCTGAGGATGTAAAATGTATCTAAATGTACTTAGAAGTAAGAAAGAACTAATATACTAACTATATCAGCTGTTAGTTCAATAAACTAATTTCCGTTTACCTCTTTTTTCTGTGCGACTTTACGGAGCCCGCCTGAGGAAATTATATTTTCTCGGGGCAAGGTTCATATAAATCAAGTTTAGCATCACCCGCAAAGCTTGGGTCCATTCAAGTAGGCATCTTGATTGGCTGCAACTTCTATGACGTGATCTTTACTACGCATCCACAGAACTACTACGAATCTACCGACTGAAGAGTCCCGCTGGAGTAAAACTAATTTAGATTTTATTGTATACCACAACGTCTTATAAACCCACATCCACGAAACTCATTACAAGTTTCTTCTTTTCTCTCTTGATACTGCATAATTTTCTTCGATAACACTACATGAAGATGTTATATTATTTATCTTTGATAAACTTTATGTTTATATAGGCCAGTTTAGTAATTTTGGACTTCGGCCCGTCACCATTTCCCTTTAGCTGTTAAAACCCACACCCATGCAACTGCCGGGACTCAAACCCGAAATCTCCGAGCCAATGGCCTGCCGCCGCAGATCACTGGGCCACCCAGCCGCCACTATTATCTATCTGTTGATATCTTCATTGTAACTCCATAGCTGCAAACAGTAAAACGTAAGTTCAGCTACCCTGAAACAAAATTTCAACATCCATAAATACAATGAACACCTGAAAATATATTTAATCCAATCATACGTTATACGTCCAGAAAGTAAGTTCCGTTTTTATCTGTTGCCTTGGCAGAGCTGCCATCGTAGTTCGGCGAATGCGCCGTAGTTGCTTTGAGCCAAGGAGAAGAAGATGACGCCATTTTGTGAACTCTGTCTGTTGTGTACGCTTTACAGTGCGTGTGTAGAATTGCGAAGTTGATTGACAATCCCGCCCCATGTGCAATCCTTCAAGACTACAGTTTTTTACCACCCAGCGTACAGCCCTGACCTCGCGCGTATCGACTCCCACATACCACAGGACGACCCTGGGACGTCCCATCCTTATCGCAATGTCCCGGAAACGGGATGTCCTGTATATATTCCCATAGGACGTCCCTGAGACGTCCCATCCTTATACCAATATCCCGGAAATCGGATGTCCTGTGTAGATTTCCATAGGATAGACGCGGGATTCCAACAGGATATGTTTGGGATAACACGTTTACATCTGAACAGGAACAAAGAAGGACATCCTATTGGAGTCCTACAGTTGTCCACCAGGACGTTGTCACTGATATTTTTTAGATCGCCATTCGTTTTGGGAAATGCGAAGTTTTTATCTGTTCTTTCCGGTCCGGGAATCTCGATATTTCGGAATTCCGACTTCAGAAATTCAGATTGTTCTATTCCGGATCTTTTCGGAAATCCGACTTTTGATCGCTGAATTCGATTTCGAATTTCGGATTTTAATTGTGTTCCAAAATTCTGACTTTCCGAATCCGGAATTTTCCGCAATTCCGGACATCCCTATGGGACCCCCAATTACGTAAGATTGACAACGTGTGCTACCCGAAAAAAAGAACACACACACATAGCTTTGAGAATTAAATCACATTAATTCCGAAATTAACAGCGGAGAAAATAATTTTCCACTCCTGTGGGATCTTGCAGTGAGAGTATGACACTATTAGTTGGTATTTATCTATCTTAACATGATTTTCCAAACTCTAGTGGGATTTTTTTGTGTGCAAAAAACGGGAATTCAACTTACCACGCTTACGTTCAAGTAAAATATTAGTTGCATTATTTAATAGCTGTATCAGGTCTGCGTAATGTGTGTGAAAGTTATGCAATCTCAGTACAATTAATTAAATTTCATCGTTACGAGTTTGGCGGGATTAACGCTCAACGGAATTTCTCGTATAGTTAATGGGAATTTGGTTTAAAAACTGATAGCACTCTGCGTCTGCGCAGTGA
The DNA here is from genome assembly GCA_022664845.1 of Lepisma saccharinum. Classification (NCBI taxonomy): domain Eukaryota; kingdom Metazoa; phylum Arthropoda; class Insecta; order Zygentoma; family Lepismatidae; genus Lepisma; species Lepisma saccharinum. The sequence goes on along the minus strand of JAGDQP010013149.1, from coordinate 19,562 downwards.
AGAAAAGGGAACATGTTCGTCCTGAATCCTGATCGATGCATGATTGCTTGGAAAGTATAATTTATGTTAACTGAAACGACGTCGTGACTTTTAAATTATTGCGAAGAAGACACATCAGTGAATATTCTAGGCGTGTCCATAAATGTTTTGTATATTTGAGGGTTGTGAAATTCGTTAATTTGTTCTGATCCAACTGTTGTCAATGTGGAGCATTGGTACGATGAGATGGAAAAATACGTACGGCCGGGATAGGGGAGGTGTAAGGATTTGGGAAGTTGTCGGCCAGGGCCTATGTTGAGGTGCCATCCCGGTATTTGCCTGATGTGACTACGGAAAACCCCTGGAAAAACTCTACTGCAAAGAAATTAGAATACGTTTTGGAGTCATGAAGCATTGTAATAAAGGTGAAAGACGTAAATATACATGGGACCTTCCGTCTCGGGATAGTCATATGAACACTCGTTAAAAAAATAGTCGAACGCCTGGGTAGGTTAGTTTATTTGTAAATGTACCTAATATTAGCTATTTCTGCCCACCTCCCGTTCGCTTAGCCTTATTTTATCATGTTTATAAATTAAGCTTCTGGGTTAGGTTGAGATAGAAAAGCCTGACATTTTCTAACCTAAAACACCTGAACTTAATTTATAAACATGATAAAATAAAGCAAAGCGAACGGGAAGCCAGAAATAGCGAATATTAGGTATATTGACAGGAACAAGTAATTAACCTAAACTAACCTAGCCTAATCTAACAGGGCCTCTCTTTAGTATACGTCGGGCTTCCTTTTGGAATCGTGTCTGTTAAAGTTGATGTGCAATGCGTATAATGAAAAAAATATCTAACCAGGCTTTTTTCTAACCCGTCTTTGTTTGCTATAGTTCCCTCGATATACTGTCCGTGATTTTTGAAGCAAAACATCAATGGTGAACGGAAATAAACATATCCGTACCGCGTAACAACACCGTAATTCCGATTGATGAACCTGTGACTCGACGTAAGCTAAAAATACCCATAACCAAATCTAACCTAACCTAATTTTAAAAAAAGAATATAAATGTATGATGCTGATTCGGAATATTAATCCAAATTAATTATTATTTGTGGTTTTCGTAATGTATTTTATGTGACAGCATCCTCTGATTTTAGCCAGATAAACAATGAAAATCACGGAATTAAAAATTGCATTGCGTACTATACAAGGGCTAGCTTTCGCGTCTTTGGCATGGGGGTTCGTGCCCCTCATCAAAACATTAAATTTCCCGTTTGGCCATGTTTTATTTGATCTTTCCCACTATATTTAGCAGAATTCCTGGCTATATATTTGAGGCAATTCCTTTCAAAGTTTTATGATGCTGGTTATGGGTGTTCTGCCCGAAGACATTCCTGTGCAGGTGATTGAACGGTATTTTGCCATTGCCTTTAAGGATGAATATTTGAGATCTACAACTTAACGTTGGCTTCGAACTATTTGTGTCCCCAGTTGTAATTGAGGCCGGGAATGTTTTTATTACAAAAGCTCATCAGTGTTTACCAAGGTAGGCAAACGGGGTTTTCCATTTTTTTTTTTGTTTTTAAATGATTCCTGAACTGAGGGCATCTCCCAAAAGTGCATAACAATTTAGATTTTTTAAAGGGAATCACGCTGCCACTCTACAATATTGCTGTCTGTAATCTACAGCACCTTACCTGTACGGGTTACATTGGAACAAAAGATAGTATTGATTGGTCGGGTTAATTCTAATTGCAGGGGGACAATGCAATGTATCCTAACCTAACCAAAATACCATGATCGTAAGTAGACCGTAATGTAATCAAACCTAACCTAACCTAAAAAATAGCCAATACTTATCAAAAAAGTATGAATTTTTAGGAAAAAATTCTGGCCCCCCGTAATTTGAATTGATCCGATTGGTCTAGTGTGCAGTTTCGTGAATAAATATTGCGAGTAGTGTCATTTTATTAACATGGTAGTGCACATTAAGGAAATTGATCGATGTTGGCAATCCCATTTTTGGAGCTGATTGGGTCCATAGTAATGATAATCCTTAAAGAAACCTGTTGGAGCTCCATTTTTTTAAAAAGTAATACTAGCAAAAACATGTTAGTGGAGGATGGAAGTAAAATTTTCAGAGTTCACAGACGGGTCACCAAAAGCAGCCCTGTTTCAGCTCTGCCCCCTTACTTGATTCATATATTGTACGTTAAGTGAAAATCCAGTTGAAATCCTACAAATCATTTACTGGGATGCCCTGCGGACTTCCCACAAAGTATTCCAAAGAGAGCCCTAAAACGTCCAAAAGCATGCCTAAATTCCTCCCGTAAATAATTTTCGTGATTCCCTCCGACGTCCCATTGGAATCTTGCGGGATGGTCCCGTTTTCGGGAACTTAAGCGGACTGAGGGATGTCCCGGGACGTCCCTAGGCCATCAGTGACCTACTTAGGACATCTCTGGGATGTCCTAATATCCTGTAGGGACGTCCTGGGGATTTCCTATGGACGTATTTGTGCTGTGTGGGCTTCCATCTCGTTTTCCACCTGAAAGCGTTCCTTGGTGGACAGAAATTCAACGATGACGAGTTCAAAGAACATGTTATCACCTGGTTGACAACACAGGCGGCAACGTTTTATGATGACACCATACAAAAACTTGTGCCATGCTATGACAATTGCCTCCAAATGGGAACTATGTGGGAAAATAGTGTATGCATTGTTATTTGTTTTACAAAAAAAGCTGTCTGTATGTGTACTCGTTTTGTTTTTATTACCATGTTCCTGACCTATTGTATTGTTTTGCATACTTAATATTTTTACCCGTTTGTTTCAGATGTGTTTTCTCGATCTGTGCTACAGACACATGCATTTTCGTGCATACGTGAATCAAGCTCAAGTAAAAATACCACAGGAGACATTTCTGTAAGTAGATATTGGGGATTATATAGTGTAGTAGATTACGGAAGACAAACCTAAATGTAAAGAACATTTTTCCTTTTTTATAGTAAATTTATAAACCCAAGAAGTTTGTAAATAATAGCTTCTACTTATAAATAACTTGCAATATTTAATAATAAAATTATATGTTGGCAAGAAAGTGATAAGGAGGTACATATTAGAGCTCAAAAGCGTACAGAATTGAAAAACGCACATAAAAAGTAGTTGCCATATTTCTGAACATCGAATTCGGGTCTCCCGATTGCCCGACGTATGGTTTACCAATTAAGCCACTAGGCAACACAAGCAAAGTCCGTGCATATTAATGTGTAGCACAGTGTTTAATTTGTACAATTTCCAGAGAGAGGAAAGAATTAGTAAGATATGGTATTTTGTGGTATGGTATTTTGGGATCGTCAGTATCCCAGGCTAGAGGTATGAAAGTCTGTAATAGAACCATGGAAGATTTTCGCAGAGACGGAAATCCAAAATATCCCCCCTACAAATCGAAAACTGATGTACCATGGCGACCAAATTTTCTGTGCATTTTTCAACTTTGATCCATGCACATAGTGTTTGTGTACAAGGAATTTCAGGATGTAGAAAGTATGGATATTTATGATTTTATTATCTTCTTTCGGAAACGTCTCGAACTGCCAGAGATGGTAGAAAATATTAAGTAGCTTTTCGCTGTAGGTATATACATTTTAAGTTACGTGTAAGATCACAAACAGCAATGACGTATGACTACATGATAATTCATATGTGAGACTAGGGAAAGATGGGGCTTATCCGTGCACTATCGTAGATCAGACTGCTGTGGAGGGGGTGTCAATAAAACTGGTCTGAGAGGGAAGAGAAGAGCAAAATCAGCGCAAAATGATACTCTTAAGACAGAAACAATAAGTCGATTCAAACGTCAACACTAAGGCGTTAAAACGTGTCGAGTTCAGCACTCAGTTGAACCAATCTTTCACACAAACTCTGCAACAGGAAATACTTGGGATTGTTATCTGCATAATAAACAAACTCCAACTCCAGTGATGACTCTCTGAGTAGTAGGTAATACTCGAACGGCAAACATTCGTCCTTTTTGGTGGACTGAATAATGGTAAAACGTGGTGTAGTTGGGATGGATAGCAATATAGCCATCCTCCTTCATTGTGATAGGTGGACCAGAATTTGGCTAAAATAAATGAAAAGATTTGCCTTCTGAACTCCTCTACCCGCACTCACCAAAATACATAATCAAGACGGACGAATCATGAAGTGATGTGCCGCCATTGGATAGATCGAACAGTGTGTTCTAACGACCATAGAAGCTTCACTAACGTTTAGGATCTTGACACAAGACTGAGCTCACTTCACCCTTTATTATTAATTAACTTCGCTGAAGGTACTAAGATTATGGTGATATATCCGATCGTATTAGGAACATGTTAGTAAATCCTATCATTTTCCATAGTCTTAAAATTCATTGGATACCAATCCAGTTGAATGAATATTGCACTCACAGAAACAAGACATCCTCCACCGACCTCCGTTACTGATCACATTGGAATGACTATGAAATGTGTTATGTAACATTGAAATCTTTTAACGCATTACGACATCATATTACCTCATTGTCTCGATGGATGCAGGCTTTTCTAGGGCTCCGAGGGATGAATCAAGGTAGCTCATACAACTGACTGTGACTTCTGCAAACATGAACAGTCCGCATATTTTGTTCATTGTCATACCTAAACATACGGTTAACGGCTTTTAAAACATCATGGGACATTGGCTTTCGTGCTGCATAGTCGTCGTCTTCCAGCTTATGAATTAGTTGCAGATGATGTACGTGTTTTGTTTTTCAATGTGTAATGTAGAAGGCGACAAGTTCGTGCAGTTTAGACTAAGCTCAATTTCTCAAATGTGTTGCACATTCTCTTTGATATGGATGATCTACGTAGATGCTATATGTCTTGGACATTTCCAGTTCGCTGAAAGCAGACAAATTTTCGCTGTTTTTTAATTAGATTTTCGGAAGCGGTAAAAAAGGGGTGTCTGAATTGCTTGTATATCACACCTCCCAATCTTGAGCTAACAGTTGCCTCTTTTCTCAGTGGTAAACAAGTTGATAGTACCTCACCCCTCCAACGACAAAACAGGATATAGCTTCTTTTGTGAAAAGTGGATCTGATCCAAGCGCTTGGTACTGTAGTGGCATTTGCAGTGAACAACTCATCACATATCGCATATTGTATTATCAGTGCGTTTGTTAATAAATTGCATCATTCCGTAGTTCGTGTCACGATTCATAGGTATGAAGATTATTTAATTTTATATATACTGTAGAGTATATTCGAGAATTATCTCCGTAATATCTGCACAATAGAGAAAGTCAACCAGAATATTTAGAACTACTTAGATTATCACATTTTGTGTAACTTCGTAAAATATATATTTTACAGTCACCATGTTTATCATCTTTATTTTCCGAAAATCTATAAAAAGATCTATTATATTGAGTACGTAATGAGAATTACTTGTAAGTTTTATACTGATATACAGGACATTCTTGCAAATTACCAAAGAGTATGCATCAGCTGCTTCTCAGTGATCTTCTTCATATGAGTACACTCATAAACAAGGTTTTCCACTACTCTTTTGTAAATTTCCATGTAGTTATTCAGTCCCAGAGACAGAAGAAGGATCTCGACCTTGGTCCAAATATATATTCGTTGCAAACAATGTGATGTCATAATCTTAAATTTTCTTAAAGAGAGTTGCCAAAAACGGAAAGAACTCATTAAGTAACTCAAAACTGTGTTCAGTATCAACTATTTCCATCTTTTTAAAACATTTCTTCTACCTTGACAAGCTCAAAATATTATGTGGTACAGATATATAACAAAATTTGAAATGTTCCTGGAGTGATTTTCCATACTTAATGGTGCTCATATTGAATGTTTGGAGGTGTTACTATCAGAGTTTCATCTGGCTTTCAATTTCCTCCTTATTGACAATTCATACAAAATACAATAGGCGCTCTTTAATCCGGTATTCTTCGGTTCGGCACATTCTATAATCCGGCACCAATCTAGCCTCTTGAGTTCGGATTTTTTTCGTGTACATTCGGGCGTTTGTTGACGCTCATGTGTATTGCTTTTTGCCATAGAGCATCTTATTACATGTACTGCTTCATTTGAATATCATTGTACTGTATCACGGAGAACAGTAATTCTTCGAGTGATGCTAAGAAACGAGTCTGTTAACGGCACTTACATACATACAGATAATTTAAGATCTATCGAACTATAAGTCCAATTTTGATGCTTGAAGTTGCATTTGAAACCTCTTTGCCATATTAAAACACTGAAAAAATTGGGTCGGTGGGACCTTCCTGAGACCCCCTAGGGCGGTTCGGAAAAATATTCAAAATTTCACATTTCTGGTGACAGCACTATCACCAGAACATATAGGCGGTAGAAACTTTCGGAATTGTAATCTGCGCTTCAATACCTTTCAAACGGTGTATCACACGTCCAAAATTAGTGAAGGGGTTCAAAAGTCATGACTTTTTAAGCCCAATCACAGAATTTTGACAAATGAAAAGATCCTGTGTCATGCTGTCTGTATTTTTGCTTTAGCAAATAATAGCTGGTACCAGGAGGATTTGGAGTCAATTGCGGGCCTCCTAGAAGCAAATTGATGCTTATTTGTTTGATAGGAGTTACCGTTTTCGATATACGGAGCCTACCATGGTTCAAAATCGACCTTTTGTATGAAGATTATGAACTTTTTTCTTAATATGCAATCTTACAAAATAAGTCGTATCAGTACAAGAACCCCTTTGGGGTAATGGGAAGAGTGACGCAAGAATTCTACTCACAAAAGAAGCTATATCAATTTTGCGAGTGATTTTCTTTGTGTTACTATGGTGAAAGGGAGGAAACTAAGTCTCTTAATTTTATTACCAAGGGAACAATTCCGCCATAGTGACACAATTAAAATCACTCGCAACATAAATACACATCTTAGGTTAGTAGAATTCTTCCGTCACTCTTCTCTTTACCCCGAAGGAGTTCTTGTACTGATTATTTTTTGGTATTCCCGTCAAAACTATACTGACGTTAGATAATCCGGCACAATGGATTAAAGAGCGCCTACTGTATTCAAGATATATTTCAAAAGCTGCTTGTTCAAGATAGTCCAAATGTCTTGTTATCTTAATCTAATGTACACTGTAGTTAAAGTTATTTTTACTCGTACCTTTAATTCATTTATTTCCTACTTATTGCAGAGGAAAAAAATGAAAGTTAATCCATTAATTATATTTTAATAATTGTATTAACATATATTTTAAAAAACACTGAACTGCTGAACAAGACTATATTATACGTAAAAAAATAAAATACACGTAACGTTTCGACTTTCTAGCAAAGATCCTCATCAGACATACAATGAGTATGTACAAAAAATTACACACATATAAATACATGCCCAATAATCTACCTGCTACGTGATTGGCCGAAGCAAGCAGCCAACCAGAGACGCCCGATCAAGCAGCCTTCCCATTGGCTGGAAAAATCAGTCAATCAGAGACGCCATAAAACATCCCATGTTAACAAAAGAGAATAACATGAAGCAAACTAACACCTTAATTAACATACATATCTCTGTGTTTGTCAACAATAATCTTCCATTCTCTATTAATGCTAAAACCTTTGGTCCAGTTCATTAAGTTTTCTTACCTTCTTCTTTTTCTATCCACCAGGTCTCCTTCCATTTTCTAAGCCACATACTATCATAAAAGGCAAGAAACGTACTTCAAACCATAACAAAACAAACGTAACCAAAATGTTGAATTAGTAAATTATATAGGGATAAGGCAAGGAGATTCAATTTCTCCAAAACTGTTTTCTGCGGTCCTGGAGAGAGTATTCTAAAATTTAAACTGGGATGAAGTTGGAATTAAAATTAATGGCGAATATCTTCATCACCTACGGTTCGCTGATGATATAGTCCTGTTTGCTTCAAATGCAGAAGAACTAGAAACGAGAATGAAAGAACCGAGTAACGAGAGTTCGAAAATAGGCCTTAAAATGAACTTAAGTAAAACAAAAGTAATGCACAACCAACATGCTGCAAAGAAGGAAGAAGATTAACAGAGACAATAGGCATAGTGGATTAGTATGTTTACCTAGGCTAGCTCAAAACTTCGAATGCCAAGTTGATGGAAGAAATAAACAGAAGATGTAAAATGGTATGGTGTTCGTTTGGAAGATTACACTTTATTTTCAATAGCAAACTAAAAATGTTTGAAGTGTAAAGTTTATAATCAATGTGTCTTAACAGTAATGATGTATGGCTGTGAAACTTGGATATTAAATTCAGAAATTACTTAAAGATTAAGAGTCACACAAAGAGCAATGGAGAGATGCATGCTAGGAATAACTAGGAGGGACAGGAAGACAAATGAATGGATTCGCGCACAAACAAAGGTATAAGATATAATCAAGACTGCGAAGAAGATGAAGAGGTGATTGGCTGGTCACATAGTTTTTGTATTGTATAGGTAGTCTAGGGTTGTCAACGGCTCGCCCAGCTCGACTCATGGCTCGATCGGCTCGAGCCGTCCTGAGCCGCGGCTCGCATTGAGCTGAGCCGAACCGAGCCGCGGCTCACAGCGAGCCGAGCCGAACCGAGCGTTGGCTCACCGTGAGCCGTTCCTAAAACAGCGCGGCTCGCAGCGAGCCGAACCGAGCCGGGCCCCACCGCGAGCCGAGCCGTGGCTCACTCATATTGAACGAGCCGATTGACATCCCTAGTGTGAAGTTGAGCCGATCCAAAATATTTTCTAAATATTGTGGCATATGGTTTCTAATTTGTTAGTAACTGAAATAAAATAGTTAGTAACGGAATAATTACGTATGTATTTTCGAAAAGAATTATGGTGAGGTTAAATTTTGCTTCCCTGCTAAGAATTGAAAAAAAAAATCACCTATATTATTGGCATCGTATTTAATACATTAATAACTGTTCGCAACGAAAACTGAATCGTTAGTATTTGAACAAAAACGAAGATACTCCAAAATTAATTTCTTTCGGGCATATGAAGTTGACCCGACCAGCAGCGTAATTTTAAAAATAAAATGCAACATGGTTTGTAATTTGATAGTAGTATATAAAATATTTAATAACGCAATAATAATAAATATTGGAAAATATATTTGGATCAAGTCAACGTTACGTGCCCAACACAAAATAAAATTATTAAATAACACCATTTGATTTCTTATTAGCAACCATTGAGAAAGGAATAATGTAAAAAATAAATGAGCGGATTCTAATCTCTAAGTAGTGTAATACCAAGACAAAAAACCTGGTATCGTCCGTTTCGTAGGAAAAAAGGAACAGACTTATATGAGAGATATTAGAAAAACATGATTCGGCATGTGAAGCTAGCCCTATGCACAACGTGATTAACAAAACATATGACATAAAATCGTTTGAAATTAGTTGTTCTTTGTGAAATTAATTTCATTTTACAATTTATTTCCATATTTATCCAATTTATTTTGATAATTCAATATAATTTTATATTCATTATTGAACTTTATTATATTATTTTGAGTATGTTTCCAAGTTATATAAAATTCTTACTTTAAATTTATAGCTGAAATTTAATTTATGACTCATTTTCTTTAGCAAAGAATTTTAAAATATTATTTCTGGAATATAAAAAATTAATATATACTTATTAGTTCAACTTCACATGCCTTACAATTCCAAACGCTGGTTTGGATATTCTTGTTTTATCATTCGCATCCTTAGCGTTTCAACGTAAATTCAAAGCACACGAATTGTTTGCCTAATTTAAGCATACTTATTGTGTTCCCAACTATTTTGTTTAAGACAATAACTAATTTCAAACTAGTTCCTGTCATAGGTTTTGCTAATTACGTTGTACATCAGGCCAACTTTACATTGCTGAAATAAATATTTTTGTAATATCTTTAATATCATTCCATTGTTTTCTCGTTCGAAACCGATGATACCAGGTTTTTGACTTAGTTATTTCCATACTTAAATGCTAATCGTGAATCCGGTTGTACCCACATTTCTTATTTTTACATTATTCCTTTCTTAATGGTTCCTAATAACAAATGAAATAGTGTTATTTAAAAATTATATTTTTTTGTATCGGACATGTAACGTTAGCATGATCAAAATATATTTCCAATATTTAATATTCTTCCATTATTAAATGTTATATCCGCAACTAACATATAATAAAGGATAATCATATATTCACATTGACTTACAAATTATCATATTTTCAAAAATGTTTTGGTCGGACAAATATCACACGCCCGAACCAAATTATTTTTAGTATCATCGTTATTGTTCAATAGTAACGATTCTCTTTCCGTTACGAACGGTTATTAACGGATTAAAAACGATACCAATAATATGGGTGTATAATTAATTTTCCCCAGGTTCTAGCAGGGGAACGAAATTTGACCTGACCGTATTTCTTTCCGAAATTCAGCCGTTATTATATGATTTTAATTCAGTTACTAGCGGCCGGTACTAAATTACAAATGGCGTGCTGCTTTATTTTTTAAATGTGGATCAGTTGTAAACATATCTTTGGTATTATTAAGTTTTTAACGATTTTGCTTTCGTTGCTAACTAGTTCTAATGCATTACAAACAATGCCAACAATTTGGGCTTTTCATGGATATTCGAGTCGCTGAGGTGGGTATGGAATAAGGCAAACTTCTATATCAATACATCGAAATGTTATTCATAACTATATAACTTTAAAATTTAGAACTTCAACATTAGAAAGTAAATTTTTGTACTCAGTGAAAGAGACGGCACCAGATGGGGGCCCAGGGGCTGAAGCCCCATAAAATCAACCTTACCTCCTTGCATCCCGAGATTTATTAGTATTCTTTGTTTTCAAAATATTGCACAATTATAATCAGTTCCCTGGCATTTTTCAGTTGACATAATGTAGTCCCCCGGACTTTTTATCCTCCTACCTTCATTGGCACGGTAACTGAAATGCAGGAATTTCCAAATAAAACTGAGTTTTGGTAAAATTCTATAGTGTCCAAAATGTAGTTGATGACTTATGTTTCCATTTAAGTGCTGTTCATAAATAATAAATCAAAACTAAATTTAACCATCTTCCGAGTGTGGCAGGTACTTCAAAATAATTTAAAATTTATCCATCCATATCTATCCTTCTTGCCTATCCTTAAATCTTCAGCTATCAGTCTGACTATCATAGCTATAGTCCGCTATTTAGTTCAGTATCTCTCAAATTATAATCCCAACACTGGCTCGAAACCGAAAATTTAAGCTCATATGCATTATACAACGTAAATGGTTCGTCTTAATTCAACGTAAGGTTCCTCGACGCAGTATTAGGGAATCCGTGAAAATCAGTATTCAAAATATACGAATTATTTTGGTTTTGGTTAACCTACTCTACAATACTGCTTTACATTTTATCTAGACAAAATAAAAGAAACAATATGTGTCAGGCAGCTGTGGTTCCCAAAAGATTTTTTTTATATATTTCTGGGACTCTCGCGTGGAGAATAAGTTTTGGAATATTGTTCTATTTATTCGAATTGAAAATCCATATTCAAATATTGGTGTCCAATTCCCTATGACTGGGGAATTTGAAGTTATATTTTGCATTGCGAGATTGCGTTCTTCCTTTGAATGAAAAGACGCTGAAATAGTTTAACATAATTTCCGTCAACTTCAAAAACAAAGACGATATACAACCAGACTTTGGGGGAACAGAGGAGGGTGGCTAATGATTGTTATCTTAAGTCATGGTGGTCCAGCAATGTTCAGGATTATTGAAGCAAATTTTGTTTATTGTTAGCAACTGTAATGAAAACTAAGCAGATTTGTTTCAGAAAAACACTCTTTTAATTTAAAATTTTGAAGTGCCACCCGCACTACTATTCCCGGGACTCCCCTATTTCCTAAACTGTCATTGCTTGGTTGAGTGTATTCAATTTTTTTACTTCACTTTATATTACACCTTACTATTCCTTTTGGGTTACAGCATCTGCGAATCTTGAAAACCCTTTACACCATATAATTGTTGGTTTACTAATTACATTTTGAATTATAAAAGGTATGGGGTATAGAACTCTGTGTCCTCGCAAGCGCTTCTTGCGAAAGGTAAATAATCAACTCATACTGCCATTAAAATGTTAAGCCCCGGGACGCCAGTAATTTAAGCAACATCACCATGAAATTCTGCATGAGCACTTTGGTATGTATATATTTATTTTAAAGATCTATGCGCAAAAGGAGGAAAATTATATGTATTTTAATGTTATTTCTGGCAGATGAATTCATAGGACGTTGAAATAGAATTGTAAGTTTAGATAGGATTCAAGAGCGCGTGTACATTTATTTAACTGGAAGATAGGTCGAGAGAGATATACAACACTGTCCACCATAAGCGGTATCTAAAAAAGAAATGGAGTTACAGCTTGCAGCTGCTTTTTTCATCAATGTTATGTAAAAACCCTTCGCGAAGTTTGGAGTAGGAGTTTGTTACTTTTCATCAGTCATAGCAGAGATAGCAATTTAGCCTAAGGAGCAGTAAAAAATAGTAACTACTATATTTTTGCCCATCCGTATTGTTTAAGGATTTAGGAAAACCATGCACATAGACTTTTGTTCCACGTTTTTTCTAGTGCATTTCAATCCAGAAATTTCTAAATATCGAGTCTAATGTTGGAATATGCTCAAAGCAAATAAACATACACATCAAGTACATATCAGAGACCTTTGTTTCGTAAATAACTCAATATTCGCCAAATGTCACATAGACGTTTCTTCACCCATACGTCTCAATTGTTGACAAGAAGCATTGAATCCATGGGTTATTTCTTTTTATAATTTAGCATAAAAACGTGCAGTATAGGAGTTCTTTTAAAGTAGTGTAAATCTTATTCTACGTATTAACAGGACATCGAAACTTCTTTTGCAGTAGCTGAAATAGGATGATGGGTTTCTCTTTTGATTTTAAAATGTCATAATATTCCTGGATTTTCGTGTATTCCTCAAATGTTTTATGTGCATTATTTTCTGTACACGTGACTTCTCTGGACTGTTAGCTTTATACTCGCGTGTCTATGTAGTCGTTTCTGATTCTGAGTTCATCGCGTGTCCTTTCTCTATATTATCACTTTCCGAATTGTTATCGATATCTAATGTAACCCGTACTGCAACCTATCGACCAATCAGTTCACTTATAAACGTTTAGTTCTAACATCATCTACAATATTATCACCGTAGGTCTTCAATGCCTTTTGTTTCAAGATATTCACAATAAAATAAACCTTAATTAAATTCATGTTTACGAGTTTCTCAAGTCGGTTAAATGCCAAGGTTTCAAACAACACAGAACTGATACAAATTGTTAACTAAGTTTAAAGCACATTGATTTTGTTTGCAGCACACTGATTGTCAAAATATCAAGATGCAACTTTTATTTAATAAATACATCATATAAACTACAGAAACAACAATATTTAATAACGGAGATGGATCTGAAAAGGAAGAAGGAACAGAAGGTAAAAAATTTCTCACACAGTGCTATGCCTAACTAAATGGTAAGGATGATCATCCGAAATGGCCGTAAGATGTTACAAAGACTTTCTTCATCTTTACTAGCATCTTTAAAGTGTAAAAGCACGTGTAGCAGCAAAGACAAAACACGAAATCCATTACATATTTTTTCAGTAAAGCCGAATCTCATTTGCCTATTGGTTGTAAATAGCATTAACGATAGATAGAACAAAAACGCGTGATTTATACAACTCTTATTTATTGTAATGCATACTCTAACTCGAAGACGTACACATACAGACTTATACGCTCACATATTACGGACTACCATGACAAAGAGCGAACTATAACTATGGATTTATTTACTAGTTACATGATTATAACAAATTAATTTCCGCAAGTGTTTAAATAGAGCGCTCCATGACAACCAGTTGACGCTATGAGGCACAAACAAGTGTTGGAAGGTTCAAATTCAACTAATACAAACGAATAAATAAATGTACTAATTGACCGTCCGAGCCCACAGCAGGTACAATAGATCTAGCGGAAGAAAAGAGTAAAGGATTCGAATTATTGAACTTCGAAATCTTAGATGCTAAAAAGCTACTTAACTGATAATTAATATGTTTATCTACAAGCACTTGGCTTATATACATATTTTTATAACAGTCGAGCGTTCTGAGTACTGTATGGCTCCTTGTAAGTAAACAACTGTCTTTCGCATGGTTTGGGTGCAGCTTGCATAATCCTCTTTATTATGAAATCACAAAGGTACGCTCTTCTAGAATAAGACGTATTGCCAGAAATTCTTTTAGCGGTGCATATGGTTTTGTGTGTTTTCAGCATGGACACAATAGCATATGTTGAAGTTGAATGCGAAAAAAATATCTCATTTTTTTTCAGATTTATAGGAAGATTTCAGATTTAAGATTTCATTTCAGATTTATAAAAAATGAAATATTTTTATAGTGTGGTGATTAGCACCAAACATCAAGGCTGCTGTACATTCATTACTGAAATGTAAGTTATAATCATATCTGCAGTTACTTTCTGCTAATGCAGTGAGATAAACATTATTTACCGTGCATACGCTTCAATTTATTGCAAACACTGCCCTCTCCCACTGTTGGTTGCAATACCGGCTATAACCAAATTAAAAATATTTACATTTGAAATAGTTACATTCATAAACCGCAATTATTCTTCCACGCTTAATAAACACTTGTTTTTAAACACTTAACCTGAGTAAAGTCGTGACATATGCTTTTGCTTTTGCGCAATATGTTTTTGGTCTCTCCTAAAAATTGTACAATTTCTGTCTTTTCGTGGAGATGGCAGGTTTTGTAACAAGGCGGTCCATATAAGTGCCACTTTCTAGTTACTAGACACATTTAAAGCAAATGAAAAGACGTGTTTAAAAAAACCGATAAGTCGTTTTGAACTGCTCATAATTTATTTCTAAACTTCTAGCTTTATTAACATATAATATGAATGAAAAAATCAACAAAATACGTAAGGGTAAATTCAATTAAGGCATTGCAATAACAAACCAAGAAATTCAAATGAGTTTAGTGACTTACTAGATTTAGGGACGGCATTTGTTGCTCAAAATTATATTACAAATTATACAGACACACATATTTCAAGACCAGGTCAGATCTCGTAACTTTACAAATAAAGGATAACAATATTTTTTAATCTATTACGCTTTGTATGTCAAAATAATAATTTTCAGGTATAAAAATAAGCACAGAAACACATAGTTTACTCTACTCTGAAATATCTATGAAGTTTCTAAGCATAATGAGGCAATATTTTAACTCTATCATTGGCATCGCTGTACAGTTTGGGTGTACAGAATAAACTTGTGTATTCACGTGCACCAGCATTGTTTATGTGTTAATTAGACTCATATTCGCTAATGTCTATTCCAATATTATATTTATTTATTTAGTGACAACACAACAGGCAATGGCCTAATTATTGTGTTGAGTTTTACAAAGTAGTTGTACAGAGTTAATTGACAATTATATCTCTAAATTCTTTACGCGACATTAAAGCTCTCAATGACTGCACTCTAACTATCAAAAGTAGGATATATTCAAGTTTCTTTAAAAGTCAGGAATTTAAAAAAAAAATATTAGGCTTTCTCTAATTGTTGGCAATGTTTCAATTTGATATGGATTCCATATAGAAGAAGCATATCCTACCTTGGAGCGAACATAACCATAGTATTATTTTTCAATGTTGATATATTGTTGAATTATCTTCCCGTCCTAATTACAAATCCTAGTAACATCAAGGCTTCATTTGTTGTATTTGTAACGTGTATGTTAAAAGTCAATTTCGAGCCAAAACTGACACCAAGATCCTTAACTACAGTAGGTTTGTTTAGTACAAGTTTATTAATGGAATAATCAAATTGATGAGTGGTAATATTTCTATTAAATGATAATACTTTACATTTTCTTATGTTGACTCCAACTTGAATAATAGCACACCAGTATGCAATATTATCTAAGCTTTGCTGAAGTCTTATGCAGTCTCCGATAGAGTTGACTTTGGTATATATTTTAACGTCATCTGCAAATAACAATGTTTCATTATCAGGCACATAATCTAGAAGATCAATAACAAATAAGAGGAATAATAAATATCCTAGGTTCGAACCCTGAGTAACTCATATGATTTGTATTCTTTATAGACAACTGATTGTTTGCGATTTGTACGAATAGAGTAGCATAATCACAGTGGGTGAGAAGTGACAGTGATTTATTTTTCCAGTATTATATTGTGATTAACTCTGGCAAATGCTTTCTTTAAGTCGATATAAATCACATCAATTTGCTTGAATTCATCCAACGCATTTGTTATGTAGTCCGTAAAAACTCCTAAGTTTATTTATTGACTTTTCCTCCCATCTAATTGTTAATTTAACATTTTCTGTGCACACTGTAAATTATTGCCATGCTTGTATCATCGAATGTTAGAAATCTGTTTTATATGCAGACGTTTACAATTAAAAATTTGTGTAGTTGTCGGTAACAAGTTAGATTCTTTTGTAGCAGAATCAATTCGATTTGTCCGAGTTTGGTTATTTGCCAATGAAGCTCAGAAATGTGGTTGCTAATACACCCATCCATTGTGCATAACCTATCAGTGGAAATTTGTCAAAAGAGGGTGGTAAACATTTAATTGACTATAGCGTACCTAGTACGAATAATACTCAGGTATCGAAAATGATTTTAACACAAATGAAACTTCCATCCTTCTACTACGCACGGATTTAGTAAAATATTTCAGTGTTTCCGTTTCTAATCGAGACTGAACTTCATTAAAATAAATTTTCCCCGTTTTTCCCAACCGCTTTTATAAAATGGGGCAGTCATTTGAAACAAGAGTAAATTCCATCAAACATTGAAAATCATTTAAATATACCTATAATTTATGTTTATGAGTACAGAGGCTATTGAAATAGTGATAATAATAGAGGCAAAACAATATTTCTACAAATGTATCACTGTGAATATTGTAATTTATGTTTTGATAAGTTATACAAGAACTGCAAGACAGTTATGAAAATTTCCAAAATTATGTCCTTTATATCGTTATGCAAAACAGTTTTAATTGTTTCAGAAAATAGTTGTTTAGAACCTCAGTACCAATAGCCGGCTCCATCTTGTTCAACAGCTTATCCCCTTATTTTATCCAACTGCCTGCTATGATTTGAAGATGGGTCTGCTCAGCAAGTTACACAAGATGATGCGTCTACCACTATATTATACATAAATAGCTAAAATAAGGTGAGGTCCTTCTATTTTGCAGTCCCCATTAATATATCCACAATCAACTAAACGATTACAAGTAAAATTTTATCCAAAAATATATATATTTTTAAAAAAAGTCCACTTGGAAATAGTCTATTCATAACCTCACCGCTCGAACTGACGCAATTTTCCTATGGTGCATTCAGTAAGAACTTAAACTCTCATCAGGTTGTTGGTATCTGATCTGGAAAGTCACCTCCTCATTTTAACAAATCCTTCCCGTTTTGTCAACTATTCCCTAGTTATTAATTTAGTAATGTTGAATGTTAAAAAAGCATAGTATAAAACAAATATCTTGCAAATACAATTTATAGTAATTAATTAAATACAATATCTATGTTTTGTTTTATAATTGACAATAAATTAAGCATTACCAACATATTTTTATAATGCTCATTTTTCTTCACATATGTAGAAACATCGTTCCCGGAGGTTCAGTGTCCAGAACATTATATTGATTTAATAATTCCTTTTCACATAATGTTATATAATTACTACGTTCATTAGTAATGATGTTGTATACGCTCTTATCAACACTAAAGTCTTCAAAATTGATAACTTTTTACTAGATCGAAGATGAATATCCTTATTTGGAAACATCGTATAAAATAACTTAATAACACACAATTATACATTAATGTATTTATACCTGCAATCACACTTTCATTCTATTGTTTGTTTTCATATTGTTACAAATGTTCATATACAAGTATAGTTGTATTCTATTATTCAAGTACAGAATGCATAATTAATATTAATCAATACATACTGAACTGAAAATTTAGATAATACTCGGAAATGTTATTGAAATGAAGCTACAGATTGCTGTAATGAAATTAAGAAATAATAAATCTTATAATATTTTCACAAAAACACAATATTTATTTCGGTACTCCTTGTGATTAGCAACGTCTCCATATTTGAAAGAAAAATTAAAACATTGTATCCATCTAATCATTAAAATCAATCATCTTCGTTTTCGTAATTTTCAGGGTAATTTTCTACATTAATACAACATACTCCAAGACACTGTCCCACCACAATTTGATGCAAAGAAATCTCGTTATGATTAGCAACTTTCATGTATTTGAATTATTTTTTATTATTATACAAACAGTAAAGAGAAAAAGACAGTGAAATATTAAACCTTCCAGACAGGCAGATAGCATTTTATATGATAAGTTTTTATATCTTTGTATAATTATTAAAAAAAATATCAAAACTCGAATTTTTAATAAGAAGCTAAATTTAGTGCAAATATTTAGAATGCTACAATGAACAACATACACGAGATCCCAACTCGGCAAAAATCCGCTATCTTAAAAGAAACGATATATTTAATGTTTACTCTCTTAAACATATTACTTTATTAAATTCAGTTAGCGAGTTTTTGAAGTCTAAATCGACATTACTAGCCTATTTGAATGAAATAAAGTTCTGCTTACCTGTCCAGCAAATTGAGCCTTAAGCCAGGATCAAACTATCTGACAGGACGGAACCACGTCTTGTCTCAACAGATAAATAGTTCAGATAAATCTTTATTTTTAGATAGCAAAGGACTGTGAGTAGTTTTTAACTGAACCATTACTAAAAAAAAAAAGTTCGATGATAAAAGTTTTAATTTCGATATCTGATTAAACCTGACTGATAGTTTGGGCGCTCATTCAGATTTTATTCACTTTTCAGCTTGGAACGGTGAATGAAACATCAAATTATATTATTTTTTATTTGTATAAGTTTGGA
Source organism: Lepisma saccharinum (assembly GCA_022664845.1). Lineage (NCBI taxonomy): Eukaryota > Metazoa > Arthropoda > Insecta > Zygentoma > Lepismatidae > Lepisma > Lepisma saccharinum. Next base: position 457 of record JAGDQP010013149.1, on the reverse strand, counting down.
TAGGGCTGTTAGAATTTGATATTGGAAACCAAAATTGGATACCGAATTTTATGTAAAAGAAAATGCTGAATTTTACGTTTCTGCTTACTAAATAATGGATTACATATTTCAATTATTTAGGAAGAGTTTAAACATACAATGGCTAGGTTCTGGTAAACTATGTTGTAGCAGTACGCATCTGAAAAAATGTGTTGCGTTTAGCCATTTCTCCTACACCGGTTGTACAGTTGTAACGATTGGAGAGTAAATTAAAATCCGAACAAAAACACCAGAGGTGCAAAAAGTGGAGCCAAGTTCTTTAGCCCTAAAAAGGTGTGAAATGGGAGACGGATGAGCCAAGTTCCTTGGTGACAGCATGTAACAGGAACAAAGGAACTTGGCGCGAGCTGGCAACAGCCTTAGGGTTGGTGGCGGTGGACGTAGTGGGTTTTAGGATCCCCACCACCCTTATAGCTTG
>JAGDQP010013148.1:30889-48539 GCA_022664845.1 Lepisma saccharinum | reverse complement strand
TGATATTGACATTACGTACGAATTTGCACTCAGTTCAATCAGTCAAATTTTAGAATTCTTGAAATAAAGTACTTCAGTTTTAACTTCACTTTTCTTTCTTCTTTATCCTTCACTTCTACTTTTCGAATGCCCATCAGGTACTTTAAATTAAATTCACTTTGGATTTAGTATACAGCCATAACGCAAATCACACAAAAGCCAAACAAAGCCAGCAACAACCAGCAAAATTAATCCAGAATCCGACATTACGAAATTCAAACCAAACAAAATTAAGAGCTTGACGCTATTTTCAAAAATGGGACACTAGTATCCAGTCCATTATCAACAAGATTCAATGAACCTTTGGCAACATCAGACTACTTCTACCAGAATCAACTTCACCGCAGAATTTCAGACTACAATCAACATTTTGGAACTTCGGTCAACGCAGAATCAACATTCGAACTTCAATCAACACAGATTTCAACATTCGATCTTCGATCAATCCAGCCAACGTAGTACAACAGTGAAATTCACCATTTTTTCGAGCAGAACTTCAAAATTCTACTAGATTCTTCAAAATTCTACCAGACCGTCTAGACTGACATCAATGAATCCCAGTGACCCAAAAGTGAATCCCCAGTTTTGACCCAACAGTGTATACCCAGTGCTTAACATCATTTTATTCCCCATAAGCTTCAGTGATTTGTTTTGACTAAAGTGTACAACAAGTGTACAAAATTCAAAGCTTCATAACTTCTACCTTCAATCAGTGATACTAAATAATTTTGGACATTTTGAACAATATTTTTCGATACTTCTTCCAGTGATTTATATGACTGTGAAAATGACTTTGAAACATTCTCTCTTCGTTTTTCTTCTGAATATTGCGCTCATTTTACGTCGATATTTAACAAACATTATGACTACATAGTGAACAGTGAAATGATAACAGTGTAATATTTACCGACCTTCCAGACTTGAATTTGAACTGCAACCTATGTCACTACACCACGATATTTTGTTCCGATATTTTGTCGAACATTACGAAACTCCAACTAGTGCGAACTTTCACTTTATTTTCCGAACTTTGAACTTTGTAAAACTTTCACACTTCACCAGTGATATTTGAATTTGGACACTATCAATACTTCGCAAGACAAAATTTTACGTATTCCTTCCGAGGAACAGAACTTTCTTCGCATTTTCGAAGTGATGTCAAACACAAATTATTGACACATTTCACTAAAACTTTCCACTTTCGAACAGTGCATACTATATTTCTGTGTGACCGAACCAAAACTCTTGCACCTTCGAACGGCTTCACAGGTGTTGTACGAGTACACTAACCTTGTCAAACAGAACAGTGTCGTATGCGTGGACCACACATTCTGACTTCGCTACCTAAGCAAAAACAATTTCTGATAACGCACGCTTTAACCAGTGACATATAAATAATTAGTACATCTATCTTCAATGTCTTTATCAAGTGAAACTGTATAAACTTTCTGCCAACTTTTAACCGAACTTTATTTTTTTACCAATTTTTGTTTCATATATGTGTTTTTATCAATAGATTTGTGTGTGAAAAGGAAAAGAAAACCATTAAAAAAAAAGCAAGAATATAAGACATTTTATAGACACTTAAAGAACATTTGAATGAATAATTTTCAACACAAATGACGAAGTGACAAGTATTATTGTATTTATAAGTATATGTATTTTGTTTGTAATTCTTACCATATTTTATTCTGTTAATTTTAAGGTTTCAAACAATTGCAAATTTAATTTTAGGTATGATTTTGAATTTTATTGATAAGAAAATTTTAATCCAATACATTCCAATATCGCATTAAAATTTTCTTATACTTAGCTGTGAGTAGTGTTATAGTCCCCAGTAGAGGGAAAAATTAACTTTATTCATAAAATTCAAAATAATAGGAAAAAATTAGGTTTTAGTATATTTTTATATTTTTCTTGTAATTTGTTCGGTGAAATGGAAATAAAACCACCGCCATGTTTCAGTAAAGATGTACAGAGTAGCAACAACGAAGGCTGACGAAATATATTGCAATCCATGACGTCAATCGAGATGTTATTCACCTTTGAGCAAATTAACCACGTTCTTTATGATGGGAACGTCACCTTTCGCCCTACTTAAAGTGACCGTCTCCGCCAAGTCAGACAAACACCACACACACACATTTACTGTATGTACGAGTCGCTATATAAAGCCGATCAATCTTCTATTAAAATCTTCAGTTCCGTAGAGGGGCATACAGAGCTCCAGTATCTCCAGATCCATAGAGGGGCCTTCAGTGCATCAGTACAATAGAAGAAGTCTCCAGCCAAAGCATCAACTCCATTCTAAGAAGGAAGATAGTTTTTTCTGAGCATTTTCATCATCTGGCTGTGACGGAATCAAAGGCTGTAGAAATTCATTTAACATCTAACTTCATCAAAATTCAGGTATGAATAGAGGATCTGCTTTATATTGCGAATTCTAGCGTCTGGCATAATTTAGACTTCCTTAAGTGTCACCTCCCGAATAATATTTGCTCAAAGTTAAATAACTCCGTTAAAACCCGTTTATTCTGTCCATCGTTAAGAAACGTGGTGTGTTAAAATGTAATCATGTTACGTTCAATTAACACGGCAACAGAACCCTTTTGTATGCAAGTAGTTCTCATGTTTAGCAGAGCATCGTTGCATTAAAATCCCAAATTTAGCCTCTACCATCTGACATTTAAAGTTAACGCCCATAATGAACTCCCAGAGTTCACCACGTATTTCTCATCGAGATTTCACAATAAATAGTCTTCGAAGAACGACATTACGTAAAACCTCTCGCTAATATTTCAACGTTTCAGTAATCGTCTGTTTCACAAATGTTCCAGGTATTCTTTGTGGACCTAGAGGAAGCCGTTCACATGGTAAAAGGTCTTCCTAAACTCAGGTCGTAGTCAGAATACCTTACCTAAAGAAACAGCAAATCTTGAGTCGTTCACACTAGTTTCTTGCATGTGTCTGGACTGATTCTCTACCACTCTAAAGCTACGGCCCTCTTTAGATATTCTTTGGTTTTGTAATTGTGTTTATGGACACGTTTCTCTAAAAGTGGCCATAAATGCTCAATGGGATTCAGATTCGGACTTCTAGCAGGTGTTTTCAGCTGTTTGGGAATGTTCCAAATTAACCACTATGTTGATCTGAGCAGTGTGTTTACTGTCGTTATCATGTTGGAATGTGGTCACAGGCGGCAATCCCATTATCTGGGCACTTTGTTTCACGTTATTTTTCAGGATACTATTGTAGACATGTTGGTCCACGATACCATCAATGACTTGCATTTTCCAACTCCCCTAGCCGACATACAGCCCCAGATCATGATGGATCCTCCACCATGTTTGATCGTAGGTGTTGTATTGGCAACATTATCCTGCGTATTCGCCTTTCTCCACACCCTGGTGACACCGTCTGACCCATATAAGTTAATTTTGGTTTCATCGGACCAAATGGCATTGTCCCAAAACTCCTGATCCGTATTTTAATCCTCTTTTGCAAATCCGATTCTCTCGATGCGGTTCTTTCTGCTCGTGCTATTTTGCCATGAAATCCATGTTTGTGCAAAACTCGTTGCATGGTCTCGTTGCACATTAGCTTCCACGTTGCTTCTTCTATTACTGGACGTAGTTTTTGGTGCACTTAACCTAAGGTTTCTTATAATATTGTGAATCACTAGACGTTCTTCTCTAGCATTTAGTTTCCGTTCTTTTGTCTCTCGTGGTACATTTTTCGTTGAACCACTGTATCTAAATTTGTTAATAATGTACTGTGGAGTGCTTGTTGTTCACTAACTGGCCAATTTTTCTCATGAAAAATCCTTTTAAGGTCAGATTGACTATTGTCTCTTTAAGATGAGCACTCAGTTCCTTTCTTTTCCCCATCTTGGCTCAAACAAATGGAAGGAATGAGGAAACACGATAATAGTACGGTAGGTGTTATCTGTGTCCTCGCGTTATCTAATTGCTCTGCAGAGATACGCCTGAACGAGTGCAGTGTACGAACAAGAAAGTGGCATGAATTTGGCGCATTTTGACTATATATATCTGTTTCACCTTTTTTTTTTTTTGCATGAAATCGATTTTAATGCGCTTCGGTACTCTCTCACGTACTTACGTTTATTACTCATGAAGCACGCTAACTGCATACTCCATACTTTGTGGTAAATTAAGTTTTCCATTACAACATTTGCCCTGTACGAACAACATTGTGAGTAACTGTATACGTGTTATTTAATGGAGAACGTGATCCCCAATATCTCTTCTAGCATACCATGTGCCCTATTCGCATTTTTGGAACTTACGGGCAATGTTATACGGCAATTACAGGTAAATATATTTGAGTACAATTGTGTACCCCATAGTTCCCTTGCAACTAATGTATATACGTTATCGTTCTAAATGCATCATGGTCGAATATAACTTGACGCATCAGATGAAGATTAGCTCTCTGGTTGTTGCCGTCTGCAAAGAATACGGTGGATTAAAGATTGCGACGTTTCTGAAAGTTGCCAGATTTTTGTGTACAAAGTGCGAAAGAAGTTGGAAGCTTCCAGGAGGAATGTGGGATCTGTATCGAAACGAAAACGGCGTGCCCAAACTTCAGACATTACCAGAACACCCGAGTTTATACAGCACGTGCAGAATATTATTGATAATAACCCCGAAAACTTTTTGACGATCATCATCGCGATGAAGCTCTACTTTTTTAGATCATAATCGGATGTGTGGTGCACGAGAACCTGCGCTACAAATCATATGCTATGAGGAGAGGTCACTTCATGCTTGCGAAAAATACTTGTGTTGTGCAAGGCGTTCAGTGTTTCTTCCAGAAAATTTTATTCGGGGAACTCGTGATTAGGGGGGTTACGAAAATTTTAAATCATGGATAATGACTTCCATGCACTAAATTTTAAAATAACAATAATTTTACTTCACAATATGTCGTATTTCCTTACTTAACCAAGAATAACGTGAAGAATATTTACACAATGTGCTATTATATACGTATGTCAGTACACATAGGAGTAATACAAGTGTTGAGACTAAGTCTTTCCGAGGGGTGATTGAAAACCTCCAGAGGGGCAAAGCCATCCCCGAAAGTATGCCTGAAAGAAACATTGAAAGCGATTACTCATCAAAATGAAGAACCAAGAACATGGTTTTCCTGTTATGAGAAAAGCTTCGGTGAGCACCAAATGGTGAACAGACGAAACGACCAGTTGTTAGGAGCAGTTCCTTTAGATGATTCCAGGGTTATCCACGTCAGGTTTCCAGTAACGGTACTGATCTTAGGAATGATGAGTGACGAGGAACGTATCATGCTTACCCTACTTGTTTCAGCAATAATTTCGCTTTATTCTCGCCGCGTACAGTTAGGTGCTAAAACAGTTTTAAAACTATTGATAGATGGTGTGACTAATGGACGACCATGCTTGTTTGAGAAAGACTGCGCACCTGCCCAGACGACTCATGACACCCAACATTGGCTGCATTCAGCGCAGTGAGCGGCCCAGTGAGAGTGATCTCCAGTGAGTGAGCGCTCACAGCGGATCCTTCGGATGCCTAATTTCGTTTATGCTTAATAAACAGTTGAATTTTATAAAGCGTATGGTTGAAGTTCCACGAACAATTGAATATCGCATAGCACAAAGGGTAGTAAATATGGCACGTCGGTAAGTTGTCAGGCATATGTTACCATTTTTTTTATCGACGACGGATTAAATACAAATGTGGTCTTACACGCTCTAAGGCAATTGGTAAGACCACTAATTAGGAGACTTCGTCTGTAACTGCTGTAACTTACAACAAAGTTTTTAATAAAAATACTTTGTACTTTAAGATCCCAATTTGAGCGCGGAAACATGTGACTTCAAACCTGGCTATTTAAAATTATAACGTTCGAAAACAGCTTAAGAATTTAATCTGTACGAAATAAGCTTATCCGTTTTATGTTCTGATTCAAGAAGTTCAGCTCTTTCATCTCGCAGTGAAGCAAGCAAGCACACAGCTAATATGTACCTCTAACACAGTATTTGTTCGATATAAATACCTTTTAAAGCGCTAACATGTAGATCTAACATCTTACCAGACTGAAGCTGCAATTGCCCCTCATAGCTTGTTGTTATTTGGTAATATTTCTGATTAAACTCGTAGGTTATACTATATTCCTCTTCTCCGGAAGCCGTATTGCAGTCGCACTAACTGTACTTCCGGAAGTGAGAAGTGGCATTCAGGGGACGAATTCAGTGATCCCTCAGTGAGCCCTCACCGCTCTGAATGCCACCATTGGCTGACTTAAAATTTCCATTATCATGTGACACCAAACACGTGGCGTCCGAACTCATTCGATTAAAAAATCCCATGGAGATGGACGAATATGTGTGTAGCGTTTTTGAACGCGAGACTAATGAACATTCCCAACGCAGCACTGCTTCTCTACAGACAGCCATTGTCCGGATAATGCCCCAAATGAATAAGGACTACTTGAATCTCGCGTATTGCAGCTTCAGGTCCCGTATTGAAGAAACCATTTTTGCCCAAAGTTAAATTATCAAATAAACTTGTAATTTAACTACTGTTGAACATTCGTACACATTTTCATCACAATATACTTGGAGCCTCGTCAGATAGAGCTGTTTTATTTGGTACGCACATGTGTCCTCAAATATCCTACGCACACTGTATTCTGCAGGTCAGTTTGAGACGCGTTGTACCGCTATTTAATGATTTACACAAATTGATTATGATCAGAAAATAAACTTCAAAATAATTTGTTGTTGAGCATTTGATCATAAAGCACCACATGAAAACAATTTACTTTTCACCAAATACTCTGCAACGCACAGTACTTTTAATAGTTCATTGAAAAGTAGTGCTCATTGTAACCTCAAAGCGTCATGCACTGACCACACTATGTGAATGATTTACACAATATCTACTGTCTAGGCATGGTACCGAGACCGGGACTGGTCTTGGTCTCGTCTCGAATTCAAGACTAAGACCGAGAACGAGACTAAGGTTCAAGAATCGATACGTGACTGAGACTATGCTTCGAAACTTACTCGAGACGAGACGAAGACCGAGACTTCTCCTGAGACGAGACCGAGACTATAAGCTTTATTTTCATGAATGTCGATAATATTAATTTAATGCTTTTGTTGATGTTTCATAGTAGAAGAAGTCTCGTGACAGTTTCATTTTGATAAATTTTATTTAACATGCTGTGTTGTAGTTTTGAAATATGACTATAAGTCATATAAGTAGTCAGTTATCATTTATCAATGCCAAACTCTCTTCTGTTCTCTTTCAATAATAATATAAAAGTGTTGGAGATTGTTTCAGGGTCAGATAAATACAGAAATGTATTTCTTCTGCAAATTTTTATCCCTATGTTTTCTCGCTGATGATAGTCTTTTACTTCTGTTGACACTCTCCCATTTATATCAGCATCTGCCAGGCTGATCCCGTAAAGACTATAAAGCATACGTCAAGAAACCAAACTGTCTAAATTGTCATATAGATCTTTTCTTACACCATTTACTTATTATAATTTAAAAAAAATGGAAAGATTTTTGCAATACTAACCGGTACCTTAGAAAAGATTGAGATATTTCTACGTATACGACCTATGTAAAGAAGCAAGTCGGAGCTCAATCGCGGGACACCTCAACTATCTTCGTAGCCCTGGTAATTTCTATTTGAAAATTGTCGACAGACAGACATAGCAATTGTATAAGGCTTCCCAGCACTTGTTGCTGAAGTCTAAATGTTGTATAAAGTTTCCCCTAGAAGCTTCTTAGTTTATGCAGAGAAAAGTTGCACAACCTATCACGTAAATATACCGGTGCATTCGATAATAAACAGTATTGTTTTTATAAAAATCAAGTGAGGCTAAGCAAGGGTCAAATTTGGATTATCTGTACGTTGTTGAATTTTCGTCGAGACCTCCCGAACAACAACTCAGACACCTTCGTAGCCCTAGTAGTTCCTGAGTCGAAAGTTGTCGACAGGCGGACATAGATGTGATATAAATTGTACATAGTATGCTTTAGACACAGTGATTGTTTTTTAGCTATTAAGCTATGCTTTGCTAGAATTGTTGGAATGACATTTTAATCTAACAACACGGTTTATTTGAGAAACCAATGTGCTTATTTCAGTTTATAAGATTCGCAATACACTATTCAAACGTAGCGCTACCGGGAACACACTTCACTCTTTTGTTTTGCTTTAATGTATGGACGTGCAGCTGTAACCCATGGTACCTATGAATTGGTTATTTTAATCAGTCAAGAGCACTATTGTAAACTAACTGATTCGTGCGGCTGTGGAGTTCGGTAAATGCTTTTTTCAATTTCTTTGTAGTTGATTATTTCCTTCTATAAAAGTTCACAATAAGTAAAATTTTTGTCACTTACTGTACACTGTTAAAAGTTTTGTTAACGTTTCTAGGAAGTCAAAGGGAAGTTTCGCATAATTCTTTGTATTTCATGTTGTTTCACTGTAATGGAGGAAAACTCAGAGATTTTTCGTATGATTATCTGGATATTTTTAGTTTTCAGGTCTGCACATGCGCAGAATGAGAAAACTGTTCCTTATAGTAGCTGTGCATGCAATGTTGATCAAGAGTTTGCTGTCGGATGATTATGTAGTGGATTTTTATAACGTTTGCAGGCCCTAAAGGAAGATTATTAAGAAAGAAGCCATTTGTTTATGTCAATATAGAAAAGAACCAAGTTTAATGTAAAACTATTTAAAATTTAAATTCCTACATTTTTAACTGAATAATTCGCTGATAAAATGAAGTAAAATGGTATTTTTGTGATATTTTAATAGCCCCAAAACAGACGCTCTTTACGCATTTGTACTAATGGATTTTTAAATTTCTGTATTTAAACATTCATCGTATGCGTTCCAAGAACAGATTGCGCTATTTAAAAAATCCACAGTATGATTAAGTTTCTACCACTGGGTATGACATATTCGTGGAATTGCTCTAATATTGATACAGAAAAACATAAGCTTATTTAAGAACCGCGGAGTTCTTGAGAATGGTGCCCTGTGCTACATTAGTTCATTTTGGCGCCTCTCTCCCAATTCAAGATTCAACTTTTAAAAGTTTTATTTATTTCCACACTGCCCTTTCATAGTGCGTTTTTCCCCACCACTCACTTTCAAACATTTATGATTTCACCCTAACCAATATCTTTTCCAATCTCTCTGGATGATTTTAAATCTAGCCACTTATTTTTTTATGTATTAAGTTTTGATAAATTCATTAATTTTCCAAAGATAAAATTTATTTGAATACAAGGTAAGTAAAATTAAGAAAACCATTAGGATTCTTTGGGACCCCCGCCTCCTATATATCTACTTGCCATCATTTGTATTCAGTTTCCTAAATTCAGCCTAACTTTCATCCGCTTGAGCCCTCCCACTCAGTAACGATGCACATTTTTTATTAAGAGTGACAGATATGAGATTCTATCAAGCATGAATGCAATTGATGTATTGAGGAAGTCAATGTTGTCATCTGGGGTGAGTTCGGACACTTTTTAAAGTTTTGTTTAAATTTACAGTCGTAATATTAATAGTACTGTAACCAAAAAAATATTTTAAAATACCTTACGTATGAGTTTGCATACTACAGAAAGCATACAAATATTTCAAAGATGGTTTAAAAAATAATAAACAATGTCCGAAGTCGCCCCATAATGTGGGGCGAATTCGGACACAACGATTTTCCGTTTATTCCGATGTATGTCTTGTAACAGAGGTGTCATCGGACACATTTCAATGATTATATACCGTCTTCTAAGTATTTGAAAGCAAATAGCATTATATATTTAAAGTGTTTATTATTTTTAATGTGTTTATTTTATATTTAATGTGTTCATTATTTTCAATTTTGTTAACAACTACAATACGTGTATTTATTAAATTCACTTACAGGTTACAATCATGACACGAAAATAAATTTACTGCTGCAATTCACAAAATTAAATAAAAACAAAACAAAAGTTAAACAAACGAAAGGTTTGCAACCGCTCGAGTCCGGAGCAATTATTCTTGAATCGTTTTTCGATTCTGCCAGTTCGATTCAGGTAGCTCTTAACTAAGAGCTACAGATCTGTTGTTCTAAATGGGAAACCTCGTTCAGCACATTTCAAAAGCCCGAGTACAACATTTCTTTCCTCTTCATCTATCAGACTTTTCTGCCCCCCATGATGACCTGGATGGTTCTTTTTAATCTTATCAAAGAGAGTACTTTTTGGTATCTGATGATATTAACTGGCAGCTTGTCTAATCGTCATTTTCCCTGAAGCAGCAGCACGAATAGCTTTCTGCAGATTCTCATTGTTAAAATTTTGATAAGGTCACCCTCCTACAATCTTCTTGTATGTTTGAATCATGTCCGAAGTCTCCCCACGTTTCTCTGAAAGTTTCAATAAAAAGAAACTTTGTGTCTCGCCGGTAACGGCTAACAGAGAAGTGATATCGTTGTATTTTTCACAACAGATAGTCTTCGAATTTAGACGTTCAACATACGCTGCCACCCCACGAACTCTTCTGTGCAGAGAGATTTTGCCGCCACTACTAAAAAATTGAAAAATTTACACGAGAAGACAACAACAGATTGTTTCACTCCCACTGCGACAGTTGACTGAAAAACAATTGTAACTTGAAACCACAGCCCTGCAAAATGTATCTTTAAGTTTTGTTCCTTCGTCGAAGTATTCCGACAAAAATAAACAACATTCAAAAGCTAAGCCGACCAAGTGTCCGAAGCCGCATTAAGAAACAATCGGATATCAGACAGTACAATGAAAATCCGCAAATGCTAGTGCACGACTATTATATGTAAGTGAATAAGCACTTCAGATCCTCCATATAGCGATGAAAATCAACAAATCAAGGGACACCTCTCTCAGAGAAAATAATGTTTGACTGACTTGATTCGCAAAGTGACCAACTCTAAAGACACACAAAAAGTCCACTCTGTCACTAATAGAGTATATGATCCCGGCGGGCAGCAATACACGCCTCACAACGACGTTGTTAACAAGGGCTTCAACCAGCTCTGTTGGCATCTGTCTGGACCCATTGTTGTCAGAGAGCCCTTTGAAGATCTTGTCAGTCACGGCTTGACCCAACAAGTTCCACATGTGCCCAATAGCGCTAAGGTTCAAGGATCTTGCTGGCCACGCCAGTCATCGGGTATGGTACCCTCCAAGTACCAGTCGACTAGACGTAATTTCTTGCATTATAATCTTGCAGAATGAAACTCTCAATTCCTTCCTACGTATAAGATCTAAAATGACGATCCAAGTCATCCATACATCGTTGAGTTGTGTTACCACGCGGGAGCACATAGTTTTGTGAGTCTTCCAAGACAGATATACCACCCCAAATAAACGCACCTGAATCTCCATATTTGTCTGTTAGACCAGTCTCCGTCAAGAATCACTGTCCAGAGAAAATCTGGACTCATTAGTGACAAATAGTAACTTCCAATTCATATATGCTTTTGCCCATTGTAAAGGAACCCTCCTTTCCTGTTGAGTAATGGTGCACATAGAACACTGGTCTTCTGGCATACAGACCACCTTCGTGTAGTCACCCAAGGACCGCATTTTTGATACCGGTCATCCGGTAGCAGCAACAAAATCCTCACACAATTGGGTTGGTGTGACGCACCTCTTTTTTTGATCACTAGTAGATATACCGATTTGATCATTAATGGACGACATTATATACGGTCGGCCTCCACTGTACCTCCGCGATGCATTTTGTGTTATGTGGGAAGTGTTTCACAGCTGCTGATCACCGAAGGACGGACATTCACTCGCTTAGTCACGTCAGTCTACTTCTGTCCAGCTTTTAATCTCCTGATGGCATGCCAGAGAAATTTATTGGGCAAAAATGTATTCTTGTCATATTTGACTGTTATGAGTTTTCGACTCAACAATCTTCTTCTATGCTCTTCACAAGATCTCTGGAGCAATCGTTCAGTGGCCCCGAATACAATGTCTAGTACGCTAACAGGTAAAGTGGGGCAGCATTGTGGCAATTGCTGCTTCATATACTTTCGGAGAGCATTCGTTATCCATGCTATTGTAAGATTCTGGTTTCTAATATTTTATGTTCTGTGCAACTTCGCCTCCTTGTTCTTTAATTTATGACTAGGACTGTACATGCATGCCACTCCTTTGAATCTCCATTGTGGGAGCTCTATTCAGGAAGCTAGGAAAAATTTAGTACTGTCCAAATTTGATCACCGGTCGCTAAAGGCAATTAACCTAACCTCGCCGCTGAAATTGAAAAGCTTTGATATGAAAATTAAAAGAGCAAACTACAAAAGAATATTTGGGTTCTTATTAACATTATGGAAAATGGTAAGGTTTATATATTACTTGATGGTGAATATTGGCGTCTACTGTACGAAATTAGGCACAGTCCATTAAACATCTGTCACATCAGCACCCTAGTGTCCGGTAAATTACAAAAAATAATTACGTGAGAACGCAAAACTCTTTTCTGCAAAAATCACACAGTAAAAATTGGTTGAGTTGATCAAAGAATATTAGTTGTTATCGCGTTAGTGTCCAGAAATACCATGAAAATATTCTCAACGTTTTAAACATGTATGGTAATATGAGGATATTTCGATCAGAAAAGCAGGTAAACCATCGTGCATCTAGAGGGTTGTCCTGAACCGTCACTCCAATCGATAGAGTGACGATTGGGCGCAAATATAGCAAAGCATAATGGTTTTGACTTGTTTTCTCTTCTGATCAATATATATTGTTGACTGAAATAATCTAGAGTAGACAGGCGTTTCCTTCTTGGATGATGTTTTATTAATGAGCTAACATTACAACGTATTCATTTTGACATTTTATTTTGTCCCGTTTTTTCGTTAGGGAAGTTACATAAATGTTCCGTTTTGCTGCTTTTAAAATCTGATCACCTTACAAAAAGAAGAAAAGGAATATATTTGACATGTGAGCGTATCAGAGAGCAATAAGGAAAATGTCATATAAATTGATGTCAAGGAGAACCGATCGAGATAATAAGGTAATATTTTTACATTAAAAATAGAGCGAAAGATTTCTTCAAAAATAATAAACATACTTACAGACTACTATAGCTGGCAACTATTCGGCTGAAGTTAAATCTTGACCTTTCTTAGCGATTTTTCAGTTGACATTGATATGAACCAGAACCGTGTGAGCAGCTGAGGCTTATTGAAGGCCAGTTAACTTTTACTCTATTAAATAATTCAACCAGGAACTGCAAATATACATCTATGTGTTCTGCGCCATTATACATCTTCAATTTCCTCTATTATTCACTTGGAAGAAATCCAATTGCCAATTGTGTGTCATTCAAAAGAGTTCAAGGAGCAGCATATTGGGATTATAATTACCCTACCACTAGTACGAATGACGCAGAAGAAGGTTAACATTAGTATTTATAAATACCAGAGCAGTATTTGTCTAAAAGAAAACATATCTATGAAATATTTACAACATTTTGGGAAGTTTTAAATGAAATAACTTAATTTTTCATGAAATGCTATTTCACTTAATGAAATGTATGTTATCACATAATGGCGTAACAGCCCACCCATTAGGATCACAGTCGTATTACAAGCTGAGTCATTTAATTTCTTTGTATGGAAATCTTAATGACTACTGTCACTATATATTCTTGTTCAGCAAACCACTAAAAGGCAAATGAAATATTATATATTTTTTTTCGTTACAGGCATTTTGGACATTAGAGAAACAATTATATGAAATAACACTATGCCATGTTGGCATTAAGGAGACCAACACCATTGACCTCAACAGCGTCAAATGGTTACAAGGAAGCAAATATATAATAGATTATATATAATAGATTATATACTAGAGTATTAGCTACAAGACAAAGGTAGTACAGTACACTATTTGTTGTCATTCAAGCAACTTGAATGGTAGTGCCTAAGGACTATGTAAATTTACAAAGTTCATAGAAAAAACGTTCTTATCGATATACACCCTCCATTCCAAAAGAAACCGAACTTTTTAAAAAAACAAAAAAACAATGTACATTTTGGAACAAATCATTTTTATTAATCAATGTATTCCCCTTCTGCATCGATACACATATTTGCACGCTCCAACAAGTTGTCAAACGACTTCTCCATGTCCTGTATTGGAATGGTCTTTAGGACGGCGGTCGTCGCCTTCTCAATGGCTTCAATCGATGCGTGCCACTTTCCTTTCATCGCCAAATGCAGTTTCGGGAACAGATAGAAATCGCACGGAGCGAGATCTGGTGAATAGGGCGGATGATGCAAACGAATAATGTGATTTTTGACCAAAAATTCAGTTACAAGTCGCGAACGATGTGATGGTGCATTATCGTCCAAAAGAGTCCAACTGCCGATTTCTCGATATTCGGGCCGAATACGACGAATTCTTGCCAGCAAACGCTTCATGACGCCCAAGTAAAACTCTCCAGTGACTGTCTGGCCGGGCTGAACAAATTCTTTGTGGATAATTCCGATAATCCGGTTCTGGGACGGCCTGATCTTTCGTCATAATCCAGCGTCTCTCTACCCGATTTGAATCGCCTGAACCACTCGTAAACTTGCGTACGGGATAGACACTCATCACCATATGCATTTTGTAGCATTTGGTGCGTTTCAGTAAAAGGTTTACCCAGTTTAACACAAAACTCAATTGCAGCTCGTTGTTTGAAACTCATTTTCCGACCGATGTACACAACACACTGACAGTTGAAACGCAATAACTTTGTTGCCGTGCATCCAAATGTCATGACATTTATACCAGTTGTCAATGAGGGACTACGCCATCTACCGGTAAAATATTACAACAGATGGCACTAGTGGTACTATTTGTTTTCAAAAGTTCGGTTTCTTTCGGAATGGAGGGTGTATTATTAGCTTCAAAGCAAATAAATAATTTTGTTCAAGCAGTTCCAGTTACAATACCTCACTTCTTTATTTTATTTTGTATGTACAGTACATATCGAAACTTGAATGAGTTTCATAATCAACTGATACCATTTGTTACTCTGTTAGAAATGTTATGAGATTCTATTTCTTTTAATTCATTCATAATTTGCTTCCATATACTCCTTCGAGCATTGATCTCTTAAGATATCTCAGTCTTTTGTTAAAGGAAATGTTTCTATCTGTTATTGGAATAAGTTCCACGTAAATTTGTTGTGAATTTGAAGGAGATTTAAATTTTTAGGCGGAATATGTACTTGGCCTAAAATGTGTATTGATGTTGTATAATTTTATGTGCTATTAGATTTATATAAACGTAAGATGTGATTAAACAATGTAAATATTACATTGTTTTGCACGTCGGTGAGAAAAGGAAAACTACAGTCACAAAGTGTGTAAATAGAGCAAGTCATACGAGGTTTAACAATCAGGTGCACGGCGGTGTCATACGTAAATTAAAGCTTACCATTGTAACACACGTTGCGACAAATAAAGCGTGCATATCTTTTGAATAAATTGAAAGTGAAGGACTGATTTTGAATGTGAACTGACGATAAAAGTTTTGCACTTTGCTTTATCGGGTTAATACCAGTGTGTGAATTAAACTTTTTAGCCAGGGGGGGCATAAATTTTTACGCACGAATTTCAACAGGCAACCTATATATATAAAGGGTGGTTCTCGAAATCTGTAACAAGGCCAGGCTATATCTCAGCTCCTCGTGCACAGAAATCTTTGAAACAAAGAATGTTAATACCAAAGTGCATGTGCGGAATCACGTGGTGATACTTCTGAAATCAGGGGCGTTTCGGGAATACCCCTACGGGAAGGGGGCAACTTCAAAATTTTAAATGGCAACAGGGTTTGATTTTGCTCCCATTGAAACAAGCGCTAAAATTTGAACAACTTTTAGAGGAAACACTTTTTCATTGCTCATAACGTTTGACAGTTAGAACATAATTGATAGTCAAAATTGATATGATGTAGAAGGTTTTCTGGGCCTTTTGGATGCTGTAATTCAAAGAAAATAGTAAATAAAGGTTCAAAACTAAAGTGAAATACAAAATGAAATATATGAAACCAAACGGTGACATTTTTTAAATCAGGGGCATCCCGCGAATACTGTTGCGGGGGAGAAATTGAAAAATAAAACAGTGGTTGATTTTGTTTCCTTTGAAGCAAACACGAAATTTTGAACAACTTTCAGATGAAACATTTTTAAATATCGTCAGTTACAAGAGCTACTTGATAAGTTAACTGTTGACCTACTAATTAACTCTTGTAGTTGCCAAACGTTACAAGATATTAAACAATGTTTCATCTGAAAGTTGTTTAAAATTTCGTGTTTGTTTCAAAGAAAGCAAAATCAACCATTGTTTCTATTTAAAATTTTGAAGTTTCCCGTCGTAGAGGTATTCTGGTCTCGAGACGTCGCTGGTTTCAAAAGCATCACCACGTGATTCCGTACATGCACTTTGGTATTGGCATTTTTTGTTTCAAAGATTTCTGTGCACTAGGAGCTGAGTTATGGCCCTGTTACAGATTTCGAGAAACACCCTGTATTTTCATGGAAGTGAGAAGGATATATCAACTTATACAAGCAGCTAAGAAGCCTATTTGGAAGCCATATCTTTTACGATGTTTGCAAAGTACGTTAATGTGAATGAATTAGTAACCTCCTATTGGAAAATGGGACTGTATGTCTTGGACTTTATAAACATCACAAAAAAATGGCTACTAAATAGACTTCTTAGCTGCTAGTAAAAGTTCATATACCTTTGTCACTTTCATGAAAATAGTTTCAACTTCTGCCAAATAAAGATGTTCCGATTTTCTATCTTGATCGAAACATTTTCTAGGGGGAGAAATTTATCCCTGGCAGGGACAAAAATACATTTGTCAGGGTGGGAAACTTATTTGCCGGGGGGGGGGGATCCCGGGCATCGCCCCGGCTAATTCGCATACTGGTTAATACCGTATTAGGGTAGTGATATTTCGTGTGATATGTATGACTTTAGGATGAATTTAACACCCATTATTAAACTTTCCTTTTCAGCATACTTGTATACAATGCTCAGCCAAGTGATTGAATGAATCCTCCAATATTAAAAAGAATAAGTAAAAAATAACATACTCAGTACAGAAGAAGGCTATTAGCATTATTACAATTGTGTATAAAACAAAGTCGTTTCTGGGGGTCATATTTTTTGGGTTATACAATAATCTAAAAAATAGGTCCCCCAAAATCCGACTTGTTTGATAGACAACTCTAATAGTGTTTGGCTTTCTTGTGTGTTGAAAAATAGTTTTTTGACTTAATTCTTTTTAACGTTGAAGGATTCAATCCCATAGCGCTCCGTATAATTTTAGCATAGAAAAATTTGTTTTGAATTAAAAATGCAATTACAGGTGGGGAATTTGACATTCTCGTTGAATTTCTCAATATGGATTTTTAGTAGTAGTAGCTATATTCAGATCGTTCTATAAATTTTGTAAGAATGGTCTCACAATGGAGCACAAATTCAATGTAATATCTTTAATATGATGTAACAAGAGAGTATAATTACTGCTTAACCCTCATAT